>OMKP01021824.1:31370-42495 GCA_900302375.1 Bathygadus melanobranchus
CTTCAACGCACGTCAGGTTATGTTTGGGGTCTGAGAATTGATTCTGTGCTACAGAAATAGTGACTAGTGATTATCTGCTATGGATTATGGTTTTAGAGGTTGCCAAGCTAAGTTGGTCGGCGAACCTGTAGATACAACCAGACCATTATTCATCACTGTACTTGTCTATAAATGGTACATATACAAATACATACACAATACATTATCCATATACAATTATGCATGGAGTAGCCACTGTCTGTATGCTGTGGGTCTCTACGCCAGTGCTTGCATTCATGGTTGTAGTAGTAGTAGTTGTGTTGTCTAAACCTCACCAAGTAGTTTTGTTACCTGAACCTAACCAAACTGCGACCGAAAACTGAAAATAAGTCAACTAAGTCTAAAAATAATATCCTCCCTACATGCACTATGTCTGTCTTTATACTACGTCAGCTGACCTCCTAAAGGCTTTCTGGCAGAATGAAGGTGAAACCCAAAGCCTGAATCTCGCAGCAGTTACATTTGTGGAGAGCTGCACAAAACCTGTGACCTATGTTGGCAACACCGGTGACATAGACACCCGTGGCATGAACCATGACTGCTATTGGTCTAGTTGTATGTATCTAAGACGGTCCATTTGGCCCATTGTTATTGTTAAGTTATTGTTATTGCCGCATTTATGCCTGTGAAGCACATTGTAACCTTGTTTTATGAATACAGATTATTATTATTGTAAGTCAGCTTGGCTTATCTTCAAGATCCACGTGCATCGCTAAATCTGAAAAAGAGACAGAGAGCAAGACAGAGTGAGAAAGTGAGAGGGTGGGGCACCCTAATCGTCCAACTGGATCTCCCACTCGACCTCGGGGCCGTCATCCAGGCGCCACACCAGGTAGGACACCAGCTGGAAGAAGCTCTGCCACAGAGTCAGGAAGAGGTAGACGTAGAAGTCGCTGACGTCCACCTGGCAGTGTACGCCCGAGTAGTTCAGGTCGCACACACACTCCCAGCCGGCCAGCTGGTCGAGGCAGAGCCCTCCGTACATGCACGGGTCTGACGCACACTCATCCACGTCCATCTCACACCTGAGAGACAGAGAAGGAGAGATACAGGGAGTGAGACTTCCTGATGAAGTAATAATACATTTACATTTAGAGCATTTGGCAGACGCTTTTATCTAAAGCGACTTACAAAAAAGTAACACATTTGTTGAAAGAGGGAGACAACAATATATCGCTGAAGGTAGAGTGCAAAAAGAACAACAAGTTACAAGCATTCCTGGTTGCCAGGTCAATAGAGCAAGATTACAAGCTTACAGTTGCTAGGTTGGCTCCTTACTGTACAACAGCAGGTAGCCAGGATAAGATGCTAGTACATGTATTTTGTACATAGCGTTTTTCAAGAGACTCAAAGACACTTTACAGCAAGAATAAAATCACGTAATAAAAACAATAAAGAAACAAAGGTTAAATACATCAAAAAGAGAGAGAGAGAGAGCTGCAATTCAAAACGTCTGCCTTGTGTAATCCTTGGTGGAGTTGGGGGTCACTGTGTATGTGTGTTATTAAGTAGTGTGTGTGAGGTCGGTATATATATATATATATATCAGACAGTATTACGCATGTGGTGTGACGTACCAGTGTCCTGTGAAGCCAGCAATACAGTCACAGACGCTGTGCCCGTCCGAACACACTCCTCCGTGGAAACAGCTGTAGTTCCACCTCCCCCCTGTGCACTCGGCCACCGGCAACTCAGGAAATCTACAGCAAAAATACAATTACAAAATATTTGTGCATTTTCCTAAACGTTCTAAATACTAATACAATATTTTGTTGAGTTATTTATCACAAGTGTTCTGATTTGAGTAGGCCTGAAGCCGCCCATAACAACAAGTAACCTTACGGTTTTGTCTCGACGTACCGCGGGATTTCTGGACGTTTCTCACTGTGGAAAATGGGTTGCCATAGACGTTAGTGTCTGTACTCGTACAGCAGATAGGGGGCGTGTGTGTATTTGCCTTGCTAGTGTGTACATTATCTCTGTGGATAGGGATCGAGGGGAAACTCACGAGCAGTACCGTCCCGTCGTGTTGCGCGGGCAGAGGCAGCCGTAACCCTCCGCACCCCTCAGGCATGTGGCCCCAGAGCTACACTGGTGGTCCACACATGTATCCTCCACCTCACACCGGCTACCGGCGTAGCCACGCTCGCACACACGCTCGTACGCACCCTCGGCCGGGGACGCCGTGCAGTTTCCGTGGAGACAGGTGTCGGAGCACCGTGGCGTCCGTCTGCCCGGTCCGCGGGCGGAGGACCGCGGTGGTCGGGCGCCGCGTGATCTGCCCGTTGCCCCGGTTACGACAGAGCGCCGCCGCCGCTAGCGTCGACACATAGTGTCACGTTGGACAGGCCTGCAGAAGGAAAACATCCACCGTCGCTGTGTTGACGTATTCTTTAGGTCGTGTGAGGAGACGCCTTGCAGAAATCATAATGTTTGCAGGAATAATCACGCACGCACGCACTGCCATCACTAGATACACATATGAACAGAAACAGTCTGGTACATTTATAGGCAATAGAGTATAGAGTTATTTTACCTGACCATGCCTTAACTTAACTTACTTAACCTAACGTCACCATACCTTGCATCATCTCATCTTACCTTACATTTATTATTCCAAATCCTGTGGTGTTATTATTTTGTCGTTGTTGTTTATAAGGCCCCTATTTGGGTGCCCTATTTAGGGGCCCTATTTAGGGGCACTTTAAAGACACTGTGATAGAAATAGTGAGGAAGGAGCAAGGGGTCAGCAGGGGAAGGGAACTCACAGTGGAAGCCGCGTGGGAGCGCCATGCAGACTGCAGAGGAGGGGCAGGGGGAGAGCTCACACCACCTCACCTCCTCACAGCGTCTCCCTGCCGTGCTGGGCGGGCAGCTGCAGGAGAAGTCCTCCCACGTGGCGTAACACACCCCTCCATTAAGACATGGCTTCCCCTGATTTACAAACACATGAAGAAAAAGGGTACCAACGAAGAAGAAATTGAATGAAGAGGTCATCCCCTCCCCTCCCAGACCGCATATATACTACGAATTAAAGCTATTGGACTCACAGCGCATGCGTGGACGCTGCTACAGCCTCGGGTTACGTGGACCAGCTGCTCCGAGCGGTGAGACTCGGATCCTCGGGTCCTGGACGCAGCCCTTGAAGTAGCCACCAAACGCCGCCGAGGCCCGGGGGTCCGGCAGGCCCCCAATGAACACCCGGTCACCTGGGCGGGCCTGGACGTGCCTGGTGGCGACGAACAGCTGGGTTTGGCTCGCCTGGGACAAGATGGCCACGTGGCCCTTGAGCTCGATGGTCAGCAGGCGGAAGCGGCCGTCGCTGACCGCCGCCCGGCCCGTCATGCTCTCAAAGTCGTCGACTTGAACGTTGACCCTGCCCTCCTCCAGCCACACCCGGAGGTACTGGCTGGTGCTGTTGGCCATGACCAGCAGGAGGCCACTGGGGTGCTTGGTGCATACGAACATAGACACAGTCAGGGTGCGGGGGTGGTCGTCTAGAGCCAGGGTGTGGGGGAGGTCGACTAAAGAGAACAGGGCATAGCTCTCCAGGGTGTCTGATCCGAACCTGGCGGTGACGTACTCTGTACAGGCACGGGCACAACAAGGTGAGCAGAACGAGAGACTGAGGAACGAGTTGAAACACATTCAAATCAAGTCAATTTTATTTGTATAGGTCTTAAATCACAGTTACGGTCTCAAAGGGCCATATATTGATGACACACCCTAACCCTAGCCCCCAAAGGGCAAGAAAAATCTCCCTTAATTAACAAGGAAGAAATATTGAGAAGAAACGCAGAGTGGGGATCCCTCCTTCCAGGGACGGTTCGGAGTGCAATGGATGTCATAATGGACACGCAGAATAGTATTACAAGCAAACATTTAAGTACAAAGTTCAAAAGAATCATTCAGTCAATCACTGTATGTGGTTTTTGCATGTTTTTGTGTGTGATTGTGTTTGATCGTGTGAGCATGCGTGTGTGTTGTGTTACGTCCCCAAGACGCTGCTTAGCAGTAAATGTGTAAAGGTTAATTAAGTCAATTACTCTGCACCACGCTTGGGTAATCTTTGCCTGCCAGGCACCAGTGGACATATCCCTGCTGCCTGCCTCTCTGGCTAAGCGGCAATCTATTTCCACTGGCTCGTTAAGCTCCTCTGAACTCAGGGGTCTCTGAAGCTGGTCGGTGAGGTTTCTGACGTGGCTGGACTGAGGACAGACTTGACCAACCTCCATATATAGGGGCGGCACTAGCTCAGGAGGTAGAGACGGTTGTCTGGCAACCGGAAGGTCGCCGGTTCGATCCTCGGCTCCGCCTAGCTAATTGTCGAGGTGTCCCTGAGCGAGACACCTAACCCTAACTGCTCCCGACGAGCTGGTTGTCGCCTTGCATGGTTGACACTATGAATGGGTGAATGTGAGGCAATGTAAAGCGCTTTGGATAAAAGCGCTATATAGATAATCCATTTATATATAGTTTGGATGATACATGCCATTAAAACGATGATGATATACGTATATGCCTTTGATGGTGAAGTCTTACAATATATTTTCAGCATGGGTGGCCCTAAGTGGGAATTGATTGAGCTAGACAGGAATAGGGCCGTATTCACCTTCATCTTCCACATTCAGTTCCTTCACCCAGCTAGCATTTGGATTGAACCAAGATGGCCGCTAGGTGAATAAGGCCCAATGCATCTTTTTTCTAAATTAAATGGCATCAGGTTCATATATTGACATCTTAAATTGATTCTACACTCCGCTGTTCCCACGCATGCTGCCATGCCTCACACTCACCCTCTTGGCAGTCCGGCCCCTCGTAGGGTCTGCGGCACACACACTTGTAGCTCCTCCAGCCCTGGGTCACACAGCGCCCCCGACTCCCGCACGGAGTCGCCTTACACTTGTCCTCGTCACCGCATCCCATGGTGACGTTCGCTTGGATCGCGTCAGATCCGGATCCCAGATCCCTGGGCACTACCGGCCGTGAGTCCACCACCACGCTTTGGAAGCAGCCGCGGAAAGCAGTTGGGGACGCTTCCCCAATGCCCAGGTTCACTCCCGCTGCACCCAGGAAGAGGCTCTGGCAGACTGGGGTGAGACCCCAAGGGAGACCAGGGCCGTCCCCAAAACCATCATCATCAAAACCACCATCACCGCTAACACCATCACGACCAACACCACCACCACCACCAACACCATCATCAAAACCACCATCACCACTAACACCATCACGACCAACACCATCATCACCACCATCACTACCTCTACCACTACCACCACCATCATAACCACCTCCACAACCACCCCCTCGGCAGAGCATTCGGATCAGGCTGTCCCCTGCGCCCAGGGACGCCTCCACCGTGTGCCACTCGCCATCGGAGACGTTTCCCGGGAGCTCCTGGACCAGCGTGACCCTTGACCCTTGACCTCTTCGGCTGACAAGGCGGAGCTGGCCACTCAGCAGCTCCACGGTGAGCAGCAGGTCCCCCACTCTGCGCTGCAGGAGGGTGCCCGCGGGCCCCTGGGTCCTGAAACTGAAGGTCAGTCGGAGCTGGGTCTGGGGATCCCGGCGCCCAGGCCCCTGAGTGTCTATGTGCAGGTAGCCACCGTTCCTCTCGAAGGAGAAGGTCGTGGGGGTCTGGCACCGGGGCCCGGCTAAGCCCGCGAGGCAGACGCACGAGTAGGTGTGCTGGTCGTGGACGAGCAAGGCCAAGCATGTTGCTCCGTTCTCACAGCGGTTGTTGTCGCAGCCGGAGAGGGCGACCGCACAGGTCTTGCCACCGTACAGCCGGCCATTTTGGCTCCGCTGGGAGCAAAGGCACCTGAAGCCACCGTTGTAGCGCTCACATATGCCACCATTTTGGCACCGCTGCTGGCCGCATGCCCCTATGTCCTCGTCACAGGAAGTGCCTGGGAAAGGGGAAGGTTTTAATTAATTTGAGAACGAGCTAAAAAGATATATATGTAGTATTTTGAGTTGCAAACATGATTAAGTACTATATTTTACCTCTTTCTGCTATTTTAGAATTAGGAATCAGGAGTTATTCATTGTTTTTTGCTGAAATATATAATAATAAATAACATTTCTTAAATAGCTTTAAAAAAAAAACACAACCAAGTGATGAGATGAGTCAAGAATTCCTAGTCGGCTACATTTTAGGGACACACATTAATTTAGCAAACTAAAAAACAAACATTAAAAAGAACTAGTATTCATTCAACACTTGAACTACACTGGGTTAAAGCAATATTTTTTATTTAGATTAGGCCTACCTGCGTAAATCAACCACAAAATCCAGATCCCCACACTGAATCTCAACATTATGTTTGACCTCTAAATCAATAGAGTGGGCCTATTAGCTCCCCATTTCAAAGCCAATGGCCCATCTCCCCGGCCTCCCATGCCTGCATTCAGTATTTGCTCTGCCGCTCAGGTCATCGCTAGACTGATGCTTCTGGGATTAGTCTAATGCACTTAGCAAAGGAGGTCTTCACGAGGCTAATCCGAGAAACTTTTCTCACGTTGCCTTACATACCATACATTTTCCTCATGTAACTTGGACATATAAACAAAGACAAAGAGAACAAAATGTAACATAACACATGTAGACACGTACAATGTGTCCAAATTCCTCTTTCATTTTTCACATAAATATCTAAACGTTTGTAAATTCGCTATGAATACCCGAAATGTGTAAGCCGTTTTGGTTGTTTTGTAATATATTTCCAGCTTGTCTTACATCTTACCTTTAACAATTACTTTCTGCGGTTAGGTTATGGAAGTGATGCAAGTGAAAGAGGAACAGGAGGTATTTATGGATGAGAACTTGTAGAGGTTGCAGGTACCGGAAACCGCAAGACTACATTACCCATTGTGCCTTGCATCCATCATAGTGACTCTACGATTGGAGTTAGCACATTCGTCTCGACACTCTTACACACAATTATTATATCTATGGAATTCTATTTATCTAACGACAAATATACTGAAGTATATCAGCTACTTAAAAGTTACATGTAATATAGGAATTTCCTAGATGGTATTGTTTGCAATGTCTAGACGTCGAAAACAATGCAGAAACAGCCAACAAGGAAAACGCAAGATGCAGCAAATCGTACAATTGAAGAATAGGGCGTCAACAACCAGCCAGGAAATAATATTTCTATACGTCTTTCGTCAACATTTGAAAGTATACGTCACCGGCAAATAGCGTTGCAGACGCGTCGTGGATTCCTACGGTAACTTGTAAATAACGGAGGTGGTGTTTACCAAGTGGCAATTCGCGTCGTTTGTCAACACTCTCCTTTAAAGGGGGGCCATTTAAACAACACAGGATGGGGGTCCTTAAGGTGCTCAGTTAACATGCAGAACACCAGCAATCACCGCAATTCAGTATATATGAACACAACGTGCGCCTTTACGAGAATTTATGTTGCACGTTTCGTCGAAAGATCAATTAAGTGCACTGTGTTGCCTTTTCGGGACTAGTTTGTGCTAGTTTATCGTCAGACAACGAAATGAAGAGAAAGCCAAACCAACCCCAGCCTTCAACATGGGCCAGTACCAGCAGAGACCGTGCCCTTCCAAAAACCACCGAGGCGGTGTCTGCAGAACCGCACACAGTGTCGGAATCAGCTGTGGCAAACCCGAGACACCTGTCCATGTCCCAACACAGCCTCAACCTCCTCAAGTTTTTGGACGAGGACAGGACCAGGCAGCGATTCTGTGACGTGACCGTGTCCGTCGGCGGGAAGCTCTACAACGCCCACAAGGTGGTGCTGGCTCACGGGAGCAGCTACTTCCACGCGGAGCTGTCAAAGAACCCTTCCGCGGGGCACATCACCCTGGACCACGTGGACGGATCCGTGTTCCAACATCTCCTGGGCTTCCTCTACACCTCAGAATGTGCGGTGGCCGAGGTGGAGCTCCCGGCTCTCATGGAGGCTGCCCGCTTCCTGGACATGATGGAGGTGCTGAAGCTTCTGCGTGCGGAAGAAGAGGATGTTGGCTGGCCCCAGTCGTCAGGTGTGAGGGGGGCTCCCGAGGTGGGGACCACCACCCGTTCGGAGGTGGTGGTCCAGGAGGATCCACCACCCAGCACCGTGTGCTCCCTGTGTGGCCGCAGGCTGTGCAGCATGAAGTCCCTGCAGAACCACATGGTCCGAAGTCATGGGGTCCACCACCGCATGGAGTCGGCCCAGGAGCAGCCCGTGCCCAAGGAGGGGCTGGCAGTGGCGGAAATGACCGCTGGCGCCCGGAGGTCAGCTCGCTGCCGGAGAACCCCCGCCAAGTACAAAAGGGATGACGTCATGGCGTACCCCCTGGCTGAGCCAAAAGAGAAGCCCACCACCTCGTCACCAAGAGAGGAAGAGTACGAGGAGGAGGAGGAGGAGGAGGACGACGACGACGACAGCGGAGGAGACGCTGCCATGAAAAAACCTGACCTCAAGTCCCACTCGAGTGAGACATCTCACTTGTTTCAGACGGGCGCTGAAGAGGAGGGAGGGAGGGAGGCCAGTGAGGAAGAGGTCGGGGGTGAGGGTTCGCTGAAGCACAGCAAGCGGCGGCAGAGTTCTTCAGACGTTGACGCAAGGCAGCGCCGGGGCCTTCCCGGGCCCCCAGGCGCCTCGGCGTCGGGGGCTGTGAAGAATTGCTCCCAGGCTCCGGTGTACCCTGAAGGTCTGGCCCCCATTGTCCTCCAAACAGCCAACAAAAAGATCCTCAAGTGCCCCAAATGTGAGAAGACCTTCGACCGCGCAGGTGAGCTCAGCGTGGGTCGTCTCATCCAAGAGATTCCACTGGCCGCTCATTTTCATAACAGATCCTTTTAGGGGTGTCGCCATAGGACAAACACAGGTGTCACTCATAACACTAATTATGGATCTGCTCCTCTTGTGTTCCAGGGCGCGGGTAGTAGACTTATCTTCACTGGATAGTCTACTCTCCTGTGTCTGTCCTATGATGATAACGCTGTGAAAAGGGTCTATTACATTGTACTATTATTGTTGTTATTATTGTTATTTTATGTACCACTTGTATTATCACAATTCATTTTATGATTATTATTCATAGTATTTGTTATTGTTATGTGTACATTGTCCATATGATGATTCATATTTTCATTATTATTTGTAATATTCACGTGTGCTTGTGCAGGGAAGTATGAGAGTCACACCAGGGTGCACACGGGCGAGAAGCCCTTCCAGTGTGACGTGTGTCTCCAGCGCTACTCCACCAACTCCAACCTGACGGTGCACAGGAAGAAGCACGCCAGCGACACGCCGCCCCGGCACAAGGAGCACAAGTGTCCGTTCTGTGGCAAGCTGCACGCCAGCCGGAAGACACTGACCAAGCATGTCAAGAGGTGAGCTCATGTGACCAGTGGCTCTCCACCTGCTGTTCTGAACAAAAACAGGAGCTATTTATTGGGTGGGTAGTTACTTCAATCATCTGAAACTGAGGAAGGCAAACACAGATTACCATTTTTGAATGTGTAGTTTATACATCCCGTATTTATATTCTACTATTTATGGGTTAGTCATTTATGAGATGCTTTTATCTGGTGAATTAATGAGGGGGTTAGTGAATGTTGCTCGAGGATGCCTACATGTAGGCAAGTGGGAATCACACCCGGAACCTTACGGCTGGGAGTCCACCACTAAAAAATCCTGCCCTAGATTCCCCAGATTCCATTCAGTCACTTGCTGTCCCTCTTGTGTTTTTCCCCTGGCCAGATTCCACTCGGACCAGGTCCAGGAGTTCCTCGCCATGCGGACCAAGAAGAGTGATGGCTGGAAATGTGCGGTAGGAGGACAGCCAAGCCACCATCGCACCACCGAACACCCAACACATGTCGCTGGTTGCCATCTGTAGACTGCATTCAGATTCTGCCACCCCACGTCCTCCTACAGGCCTTGTCTGTTTCATTTGGTCATTAATATTTGATCAGTTAAAGTCTGAAAAGGGAATACTGTATTGATGAACAATACACGTAGAGAAATGTAAATTATGTTTTATTATGGTAACATAATAGAATATGGTGGCATCTGGCCAAAAGTACCTCCATGGGTGGGCCAAGGCATGACAAATGTTGGTCACCCCTGCTCCAGTATCCACTTAGGACTTAAAATGACCCCTCTTTCCATCCACCAGGGTCAGTCCAAATCTTCAGTGCGATGATGTCTTGGTCGTCCATAGACCGAACGCCTTGTTTATTTGTCGGCCTCCAGGTATGTCTAAAGACCTTCACGCGCAGGCCTCATCTGGAGGAGCACATGATACTTCACAGCCAGGACCGGCCCTTCAAATGCACCTTCTGTGATCAACACTTCAAGTCCAGGTTTGCCAGACTGAAGCACCAGGAAAAGTACCATTTGGGTGAGAAGTGGACTGTTTTTTTTATTTGTTAATATTTGTATTATTCCAACAATGTAGAAGATGGAATCATATAGTCGTAGATTGTTTCTCACCACTAGAGGGCAGAAGATTACCGTTGAAACAAGCAAAACAAAAAGAGAGCAGATTCTGTCATGGAATAGGAAGAGAGATGAAAGTATCCAAATCGGTGTGTATTTCACTAGGACACAGGTGGATTCAAAACAGTGGACCAATTCCAATCATTTACATTTGAACAGTTTTGTCGCTTCTGTCTATTCAAAACAATTCTGTGTATGTATATTATGCATGTGGATCGTTCCATGAGTCGGTACGTGGCCATGGAAACGAGGAGCTGGGAGGTGGGTTCTACCTCCGCCTGTTGTGTCTCCTCCGTCCGCAGGTCCGTTCCCCTGTGAGATCTGTGGCCGACAGTTCAACGACACAGGCAACCGGAAGAGGCACGTGGAGTGTACCCACGGGGGCAAGCGCAAATGGACCTGCCCCGTCTGTGGGAAGTCAGTGAGGGAGCGGTGAGTTGCATCCCCACCCCCCCCCACATCATTATAATGTATGATTTGAACCTGATGGACGGATGATAGGCCTTGCCGCTCTTCATGGTACCATGCTTCTAGAATGAAGAAGCATGGTACCGTGAACTGGTACCGGAAGACCTTCAGATGACGGGCTTGAACTCCTTCAGTGGAGC
>OMKP01021825.1:0-12466 GCA_900302375.1 Bathygadus melanobranchus
ATTGGTCGCGCCCACTCCTATGTCTCCTCCCACCTGCCTCCCCTCCCCCAACCATGCCTTCCACAGGATGGAACGGTGTAGTTTAGCCATGAGAGGAGAGGAGAGGAAGAGAGTGAGTGAGTGTTTCTCTCACTCTCAATCCCATGCATTGCTCTCTCTCTCTCTCTCTCTCTCTGTCTCTCACTCTCTCCTACTGAACGTCAACCAGACATGCGTAATATAATATAAGGAATTCGAGCAATGTATGTGCAACCTTTTGTTAAGCATTTTGGCAGCATCCTGTCAGGATTACCAAACATAAATGTTAAAAATAATACTGAATAAATACATACATAATGTGTAGTCCTTTACAAAATGTCAAACTGACATATTATGAATGACGAAAGACTAGAATATCTATACTTGTACACCCCGGAATGATTTTTGGAAATAATTACAAATATACTTTTTTGGGTCAAATATGAATCTACGTTCCAGTCGACAAGAACATAGAAATATTGTCTTTTCTACTACGCCTGTCAAGGAAAGGACTATAGGGTCCCTCGTTGTGGTAGAGTTGCACCTAAGTGACAGTAAGAATGAGATCACCAGCAAAACTAACCCTGAATACATGTATTTCAAACAACATTTGCCAAAATGTTTAGCATTCTCGGCACAAGCCATGGTCTTCTTGGATGCATATTTGCTTTATTTTAATTTGAAAAAAAGGAATTCCAAGTTATTATTGCAGGCTAGATGTCCTAACTTTTTTCCAATGTCATTTTGAAACATTAACCCTTTCCTTTATTCTGCTGACAAGCCTAAAAGGCAGAGCGTGTGTAACGTGTGCTTAGTGCTGAGGCGGAGGTGAGGCGTGTCGAGTCCCCGGCTTTCACATGTATCAGCCGGCGTCACCGGTCGATCTACTGTGGTGCTGTTGAGCAAGACACTGCAGGCTCTCCTGAATGACTTGCTGCTGCTCTGACATCATCGCTACGAACAGGAGGGAGGGCTGAGATTTTCCCTACAGGGATCAATACAGTATCGCATCACATGATCACGGGCCCTGCGAGCTTCATCAAATCCTGTCCCTACTGTTTGAATTATCACTGTGTTTTGTTTTTTTCTCTCCCCCTGCTTGGTTTACATGTGACCCTCGTCAGGGCTGCCCCCTACCCCCTCCAACACACACACACACACACACACACACATTTCCTCATAACGTGTACATAACCCTGGTAAAAACACACAAAACCGTCCAAATGATGCCTCTTTGAACACACAGCAATCATTATAGCTTGTAAATGTCCAATTCCTAAATTCTAGCTGGATAGTATTCAGTTCAAGTGGTCGATGTGTACTTTGGGAGAACGGGAAAATAGGTTTTAAGAACATTTCCCAAACATTTTGTGACAGTAAGCATGTATTTATTAGACAGAACGTATGCACAGGTATCAGTTGTCCAGCGTGTCCTGTAGTAAAGGGTGTGTCAACAGTACAATGTACACAATGTAGCCTACCGATAACACACTGTGTACATTTCAGTTATTACCAATGGAAAGATCGTGCATTCATTTGTTACTGACAAAGCAACTATTTTGGCGTTACTGTGGAAACTGGATGTTTTACTGCAATGTGCCACTACCCAAAATCATTTTGTTTATTTCTACATAAAAGTAGGCTATAACTGTAAATATGCGTACAGTTGATACTAGTATTGAAGGCTAAACTACAGCTTTGTTTGGCAAAAACCCATCATGTTCTGAGCTCATGATCTGACCATCCATACTGCAAAAGCCTCAAGTCAGTTAGGCCATATCGTTATATGGGGCAACAAGTCTTTTTTTTTCTCTGATTGAGGCGAACACTGCCAAGCATTGTATCCAAACTGTCACAAATCACCTCTTTAATAACTCCACGACGACTGAAACAACATCTAACGAAACTGTTAGTTAGCTGTGCCTGCCTGTACAATGTTAGCATTCAGAACGATACATAGTAGGCCTACTTAGCATCACATGCCATTTCCAAACAGTGTGCAATACGTGTACATCCATTATTTCAAACAGCAGTTGTGAACGAATTTAACTAAGAACATGGCTTCAATAACCTAACATAACTAACACGGTCAATCTACTTTCGGCCAAGATCGACTTTGAACGCTATGTATTCAAATGTATTCAGCCTCATTATTCTGGAAATGAAGAAGATTGCACTGAGGGTTTTTTTTACGAGTGATATCATGGAATCAACTTGCAACCGTAAATTGACGCCATTTAATCAATAACTCCCAAAAGAACAAATAAAATATAATAGAGTTGGTGGTAGTAGACGTGAGTCTCTTTTTAATGGACCAAAGGGATGACAGATACACACAGGTATGAAGGTTAGGACTGCGCCGTGTATACAAACACATGTGACTCATTCCATGTATCCACCATTTAAAATGGTGAGGATTAAAGCTTAATAAACCTTCACCATTGTCGGCAGTTAATGGGACCCCACCAACCCAAAGTCACAAGGATCGACTGCTGGATCCATTCGCAGAAATAGGCTAACAGGAAAGCTTGCGGTGTGTCACAAAATACCCTTTTTATGTTTTCAAAAAGTGTATACTACACACCTTGAAATAACATACACAGAAGTGTTGACCAGTCTAATTTAACAAGTAAATATTTACAAAATAAAAGCAGTTTTTTTCTTGATTTTCTTTATTATTTTAAGTATCCCTTTTTGGTGTAAGTGCTTTCTTCTTTTAGTTTTAATAACCCTACGAACACACATATCCATATGGTTACATAAATGGAGGTGGGGAGAGGTTTGTAACAATGAAAGACCTCCCTCTCGTCACAACGCCCCTTCCCCTCAACAGGCTCTTTCTCTCTCTCACACACACACACACACACACTTTTTTTTTCATTCTCTGACTTGTTCTCTTTCCGATTGTTTCTTCTTCCACCCCACCCCCACCCGTTACCTAATTCCCAATCCTAACCCCTCCCTCTCTGCACTGGCCTCCCTGAAACCCCTCTATGTGTCTCTATATTTCCATTGACTTTTGGAAAACATTCATGACATATGTGGCTATATAAAACCATGCTAAATACGTATGCTTGTGCGCACACATGTATCGACCTACATTATATGTATGTACATCAGACGTTATAAAACCTCAGGTCTACTAACCAATACATGAAAATAAAAATGCTAAATTTAATTTCAAACACCACTTAATGGAAATAGGGTTAGACGTCGCGCCCTGCGTCAACATTATACAATTTCACGTTTAAACAAACGTGACTTTGCAACAAAAGCAACTTATTGGGGCCATAGTGGCCTAATATGTTTATTTATGAAAATGTGTTGTTTGGCTGATTGTTTGTACTGTGATATTATGATGCCTTTTAAAAATAGATCGAAGATACATAACGGTATAATTGGGATGCGCGTGTAAGCCAATTATGCGCAATCATGATATTTGGACCTGGTTGCCATCGGACGTCCATTTTAGGCAACACACGATTGTTTCCCACAGTATTACGTTTCACAACTCATTTATCCTACCAATACACGAACGAGGTGCCAATAATACATGTGGGACACGTACTACTACTATCACAGGAGGCCAACTGCGCGCATAGGAAGCGGAGCGCACATAAAGGGCAACGCGCTCTCTAAGCCACACCGAGCTTCGCCATTTTCCTCAAACCAGTGACGTCGTATGACTTCTCTTTCAGTAGGGTGCCCACGTGGAGTGGGGGATCCAAGGTATGCAATCCACACAGATCACGTCCATGGTTTAAGCAAGGGCGTGCAAGCAGTAGCCCCAATGCAGGCCTATGGGTTACGCCTTTATTATTGGCATATCTTGATTAAAAGTGAGGCCTAAATAAATGAATACACCTCCGTTCAAATAAAATCGTGCATACATGTGCCATGCTACTACTAAACTACTCACAGTTGGATCCTTGTGTTTTGATTACTTTTGAAGGAACGTCAGACGTTTAACGTGCGGGGGATTATGAGCAATTATTCTGTGCGTGGCCCAAATATGTACAATTAACACTTGAAAGAGGCCTGCGTTGCATGCATACGTTCAACGCATATACACACACACGTTTGCCCAAATTGTGGAAAAGCACGAGTAGACCTATATGATACGCGTGTGTGTATACGCATAGGCCTACTTCGTATCTGTGCCAAAGGTTACATTCATGGACGATGTACTATCGGCGAATTCCTACTCGGTCTAAACCAGGCCATGTCTTGTTTAGAGGAGGCCGATAGTGGCACTTGAAGGAACTCCATTTTGTTTCGCAGTCTAGTTGAAGTTGCAGGAGACAAGACCCTCTTTTTTAAAGGGCCTCAACGCGACACTTTATGAAACAACATAACCAAAACGCGTAACTAGCGTTCATATAGGACTTGACACATCATTTTAAAACATATTTTTAAAAAAAACACCGCACAGCAACTGTGAATGAAGTAACTACACCGTTATACGAAGCCATTGGGCTACCATATGTTGACGTTGACTAACAAATGCACCTACAATATATGGTAATATTACACACACGTCTATTTCTGAACAACTTTAAAAGGACGAATACACCCATAATGTAATCTACATCGTTTGCCTTATCACACTAGTCACATCCAAAACCTGATTTCGTATGAGATAGGATACCTGAAAAACAAGTCACTCATGCTTTGTTGGTGTACAATCAAGCCAATTTCTCTAAAACATGTAAAATATATACGCCATTTGAATTAAGTTCGTCAATACAGCCACAACACAACGATATATGTGCTCAAGGAAGGCTTTTTATATTTATATTAATACATTAAACATGGATGTATTCACAGGAAGGCCCGGAGCCTGCACGACCTACATGGACCATGTGCTCGTAGGCTATAATGTGATGACGTTGCAAACCATGTTAACCCGTATTGGCTTCCTGTAGGCACAGCGACTTAATCAATCTATTGACTGTTTTAATAAAAAAACACATACATAGCCTACGAGACCCGAGTCTCCTTACAAATCACACGACAACGCCAGCGTGAATGCACACACAGCCATAAAACGCACTTCATTCAAAACAGAATCCACCATAAGAGGGGACATTGTTCAAAGCCGAATCGGTAGGCCTACAACAACAACACCACTACCACCACCACAACAACAACATCTGACCCATCTCCAAACCCGTATATACAGCTGTAGTGGTATACGTTTTAGAAGTCGATAGTTTTCATGTGCACCCAGATTGCACCCGAGGTCGGCCATGTCGGCTCTCTGAGACAACATGTGATGGTTTGGGGGGGGGGCTCAGCTTTCCGCAGCCTACCTTTGCTTCTTGGGGACGGAGTGCTCGACCTCGATACGTTTCCCATGAAGCTCCACTTTACCTGAAACACACACATTAGCGGGCGTTCAAAGATCCTCATTCACTATAGCACTTGGGCCCACTTAGCTTTGCTCGTACTTGTTTTTCAAGTTGTGGGGTTTTGTGGGGAACTCAACAATAGCGTAGGACCAATGTGTTTTAAATAGTTGATCCGTTTAGTTAATGTCAGACAAGTCGGGGGTTCCCTGGGCCTTACTGCTCAGAGCGAAAGTTACAAAAGATCCGAATGGTGTGCTAACTCCTCGGTCAAATTTGGTATTTCGTTTTGTTTTGTTTGCTTTTAACACGTCTTCTTGACCGTGTTGTTATTCCTTATTTAAATGGGAAGTGAGGTTTCACGTTGACACTGGGAGCAACCTTAAACGAAATGGCTGTGTGTGTGCGTGTGCGTGGAGGAGCACTCCTTACATGTTTAAATGTTGGTTTTCGTGAAATTACACCGATAAACATGGCATGGACATAGTGTACCGCTCTAACGGGACGAGATAATTCCACAACAAAAACATTTAACAACGTGTACAAGTGCTTCACGAGATGTAAATGTGTGTGTGTTGCTTAGGCTTATGGTGTGAGATATGTTGATATCTTTGTCATGGTGGGCTACCGGCTAAAGGGGGAGGGGTGTCTTCTTCTATAGTAGTAGAGGATCCTTCCCATCCCTCCATTGTAATGCAAAGTATTGCCATCCTTTGATGGTTATAATATGGTAATTGCTGCATATTTGTTTACTAAGCATATTGACTATCCCACAGTAATGGGTTGTTAAATATACGGCTGTGTGCATGCATTGTGCACCGAGCGTTACTACATTTAATTTGCCTGGATCTTAGCCTCGTGTGTGCTATACATTTATAGGCTACTAAATGCGATCCTCCCACCTGCAAAAGTTGAGCATGTTTTTTTCCCACGGGCGTTTCGTGTATCTCTTGCACAGTTATGGCACAGTCATTAAAATATTGTTTAAATATATCCAGGAGTTAGCCTCAACGGTTGGGCATGCACCACTACAGCACACAGGCGTCAAATACGCCTCCCCAGAATGAATGGACTTATAAAGGCGATGGTGCCGTTTGCGTTCAATAAACCAACTTAACTCACCAGAAAACGCCTCGATAGCCTTCATAGCCCATTGATCGTCCGGACAATCCACAAATGCATAGCCCGTTTTCATGAGAAATTGTCCGGTGTATGGGATCTTGTAATCATCAAAGGTTTTTACCAAGTCTTCGGCAGTCACGTTATCGTTCAGATTTCCAATGTATAGCTTGTTCATTTTGGATGATTTTATTTGTAAGTCCAAATCGGCCGAACGGTGGTGAAATGAAAATAGGCCTATAAAGTAACACAAGAGTAGACTTTGTTAGAGATCTGCCTCTATCTGGATATCACACTAGTTGTGTCCACATAGGCAAGACCATAAAAAACAGAAAGATCCTCGAAGTCAAACCAAATCAAAACGGACGTAAGAAGGGGAAAAGAGCGGACACGTTCAAATGATCCAGTAAAATAAGTGAGCTGTTGACGAATTTAAAATCCTTTGATTTGCAGTCGGTCCGGTGGACGAATAGAGCAGCAGCCTACTAGCCTATCTATCGCACTGTGGAGAAGGTGGGTTGGACTGGGGGTGGGTTTGATGATGGCTCTGTGGTAGTAGAGTGGGAAAACTATGGCGGGATCAAGTCTAGAGAAATGCCCCTCTCCTCCCTCCCCCTCTCTCTCTCGCTCTCTCTCTCTCTCTCTCTCTGACACCGCCCCTCAACCTATTCGAATTCACGCTGGATTTTTTTGTTTGCAAAGAGGAAACCACGTGGTCATTTTGGAGTAGGAAATGAGAGGAAGGGGAGGGGCGGCCCACTCATCCAAGGGTATAATATTCACAGACTGTGTGTGAATGCATGTGTGTATATGTGTGCGTGCGTGTGTGTGCGTGCGTGCGCGCGCGCGCGTGTGTGTGTATGTGTGTGAGCTGTACTACTGTCACGCTGCTGTGAGCTTACAAATGGATCCATGCAACAGGCCCAAGAGGAAGCATGCGCTGAAATAAGTACTTGTTAACAATACCATTTAAAATGATAACCTTAATCGATATACTACATCTTCATATCTCACAGCACATATCTTTAAAGTAACCTTCATGTGTGGTCGTTCGGTGAAGCCTGAACCGTTGTGGACCCGCCTGGACTTTTGTAAAATGACTGACTAAAACATGATAGTCTGATCTAAGTGACAGGTAGGAGGATCATGTAAGCGTAGCAGTTTAATATAATTGATCACACTCTGGCATGCACAGCCATCAGCTGTCACCAAAATAGGACTACTCATATTGTATAACCATATAACATACACATTTTCAGGATTTAGTTGCACTTCCAAACCCTCAGCCTAAACAAATTGTGGGGCACAAAGAGGCATCATAATCTATATGATCTATAGCCAACTAGCCCCACCCCTGGGCAGTGTTCATAGTTTAGGCATAACCAGGTTAATGGCTGGGAGTGTCCTGTTCGATGTCATGTCGGTGTTAGTCTTCACGAACTATGAACAACAACGTAGTCCTGAATGTTACCTACATAACCTATAGCGAGCCTCTGACAGTTGACGGGGGGAGGGTGGTCCGGGGTCAAGAGGGCTCGGCTGGTATAAAGGGATCCATCTTTTTCTGCGTTGAGTTGATACTAATCTCAACTGCCTTGAACTACGCTTCCTCGCCCCATTACATGGCTCCCGTTTGACACGCGTTAGTCTCGGGCCAGTAGGAAGATCGCAACAAAAAAACCAAAAAAAACGACATATAAATGTCAACGTTGATGTGGTTGTTTAGCGGTTGACTGACAGCAGTGAGCAGTCGCTAGGTTACTGCACACAACAGGCGCCAGCCTGCTTGGAAGGAACCGTCTCAAAATGGAGGCTGCGTGACGTTGAGACACAGGCCCGCAGACCCGAGGATCTGGCGGTCTGCGCCACAGAGTGCGTCAACACACACACACGCACACTGTATTCGTAGTATTAATCCAGGAATTTCTACAACTTAAGTTGTTTCCACGGGTTTATTAAACGTATAGGACATGTGGCGCTCGAGCGCCCGTGTAGGCCTATAGTTGTGTAAAATGGCTCCTACTTACAAAATGGAGTCAACTCCTGATTGGTTACAGATCTACGATGTTTACACCGACGTTAGGATGTATTCATATTTCACGGACTGAAAAAAACAACTAAGCTGTTGTTTAAAATTAATTTCACTGCCGTCCGCGCGTAGCTCGCATGGGCGGTGACTAACCAGTCATAGCTCCATTATAATTGTTCATCTACTTAACTCTAAGCCGATAACTGAGGCAAAGATTTTGTCACTCACATGAATTGGTCAGTGTTTTTATTTTATTTAATTTTGTATCATGCATTAGTGCATCACTGTTTAAAACAACATCTATAGCATCAAGGAGTTTTAACAAGTTATGTGAACAGTTATGTACACACACAGAGGAAGTTAAATTAGCGAATGAGCTCCTCAGTTTTGTCTTTAGTAACCCAGATCCACAACTTTCCTCTCCTCTCCCTCTGCCTGCCTTGCTCTGTTTGTTTTGGGGGAGGGGTGAGTGGAGGTCAAAGGTTGGGAGGGGGGTGCAATCTGGCCTGGGGACGGGGAGGAGGAGTCTATTGCCTCTGAACCTGTTAAGGAACTTCACTTCATTGGGTTGTTTGAGTTTATCTAAGTCTCAACATTTTGTGTGTGTTCAATATGTGCACGCATGTCGTATGACACGATGTTGCAAGTTAACATGTTAACACTGCCAACAAGGACACGTCATCAAGCGCACACATCACATTTCTGTCAGTGGTAGAAGAAGTGGACATGTAAAATAAACACATTGTCGTTTACTGTGGAAATAAGCCAATAGGTGTAAAAGTAGTAAACTCCATGATGTCTAAAATTATTGGTGACATCGGAGTGGATGCAAAGACAGCAATATGTCACCAATTTACTCAACTTGAGAATGGTGTTTTAACTATGGTGTCATTGTTTATCTTGTATACTTACTTTGAAAGGAAAGAAAAAAAACTTCCCCAACACATTTGTAATCAAGCATGCTAGAGATAACTTAACTTCAGGTTTAGCTGTGTCATTTATAGGATAAACACGAATTAACATGAACTACCATCTATGTAGAACCGGGTTCAGTTCATGCTTCAGGTTTTGAATCATTTTTAAGATAAACCCGTGACTCAAGATCATAAGCAGACCTTCAACTGAGGCTAACCTGAGCTATATAGATGGAACATCGTGTGGGATTTGCTTTACTCAAATAAAACAACAACTGCATGAAAACAGATCCTAAACGTCCACATTAGTTTCCAGTTTTAAAGCGGAGGAGTTTAAAGCATGTGTGAGTCTTAATGTTCTCAGAATTGAGCGTATGTCATTCTAAACACTATTCTGAAGTGAATTTATTTCCCTCACTACTCTCAATTGTTTACTTTCGTACTGCTGACACTTTATTCCCAAAACACACAAAAACATGACAAACACACAACTTTCCGTACATATGTTGGCATTGTTTATTGCATTTCCAAAGTGAAATCAATTCCATTTGTTGATTGCTTGTTTACAACATTGATGAATAGTAAGAACAGAGTCAAAGCAAATGTAGGCCTATATGGTGTCAATGTGATTGTACAATTTTTATACCGACAAATAATTAACAGGCCTATTAATTAGGCCTAATATTTCATTTTGTATATTAGAAAACTACCAACACAACAATACATTGCAAACAATACATTACAAAACCAACAGTTTTGAGTGACGTTTTGACAGTGTGTTGACATTGTCAGTTTTGTGAATTGACCAATAAAAGAATATGGACAAATATTACTAACTAGTTACTATTACTAACTAGCAACAGATAATCTTGTAGGTTATAAAAACAACTACCTCTTCTAAAAACAATTACTGACATCAAACACTGGTAAATGTTTCTTACAAATAGCGCAGATATTTGCAAGAAATGCTTTCGCAATCAAAACTTTTCACATTACATAGATGGAAACAATTGTTTTAAAGATTTACACGAAGATGAACATGAACAATAGGGACATTTCTGAGTTTGATGGATAATACAACAGATACGAAAAAGTATTTTGGGAATAATGTAACAAACCCAGTAGTCATTACTGCTCTCTTGTACTATAGTATGAATCCACAATCCCCACTAATAGCTCAGTTAAGTTTTACATAAATAGGTATTCAACACATCCCCTTTTTTGTTTGGTTAAGCATGTCCATGTTGTACATACCGTCATTGTATACATTGCGGAACAGTAAACTAACCATTACTCATTGAACATTGACTCATTGAGGCAAATCTCACTATTCAGCGTGTATAACAGTCTGTATTTTCGTTCAACGCATTAATTGTGCTTCTTCGTGTCTCTTCTGTTCTATTGTCAGGTGTATCTCGGACACTAGTCCTGGTATGGTTCCTAAGGCAAGCAATCAAATGTACACTTGCTTTCAGAAACTGTCAGTGGACAACTAGGCCTATAATAGCTTTTAATGTGAACACATTAAAACATCTGAAGTAGTCCTAAGCATAGAGTTTTTCAAAAAGTTGTTCAGTTGATCATTTGTTTGGCTAACACAATCAATAGTGTGATAACTATCAAACAGTAATTGTAGATATATCAACACATGAAGTTATTAATTTGCTTATTGTGTCACTTAGTATTTAATACTAGGCTAACATACTGTTTTATTCACTTTGACAGAGGGCAAGTTTTATGACCTTAACATCTTGTCATGAATCGATTAAACATTGATCAATTGCAAGGAGAGTTATTGTGCGTTGGCTATGCTTTACCTAATTTGTGGGATTACATGTCAAGAATTCCAAGAATTCCACACGCCGAAACAACATCAAACTGATTGTTTGATGTTGTCAAAGAAACCGTTTGTTTCTGTAGTTAACTATTTTGTAATACTGGTGTATAGCCTAATGCAGGATTTGTACGTAAACTAAGGCTGTGGTACAATGACAGGGCCTGTTTGAATGAGTAGGACCAGTTCAGTTCAGTCCAGTTCAATGGAGACAACCAGAAAAGTCATGTCTTCAGAGATTTCATTTTGTTCATATGGGGATTACAACACGTGAGATTAAACTATTTCTACAAGTAAAAACATTCATTGCATAGAAAGGACAGCAGTTACTGGCAGAACACAAACTTTGATCACAATGTATCAAGTTTGATCAAAATGTAAAAAGTCCCTGACTAAATCAACACCAAACTATAATTTCTCTATTATTTTGTGATTGTGCCAAATTGAACAAAAGTACCTTGAAAGAAAAAGACCAACAATTAACGATCGAATGAGTAGGACAAAATAAATGACTGAAGATAAACGTCGACCATAGGCCTACGTGTCTTAAATAAATTGTTGTCAATTTAGAACACACAAATGTTTCGAAAAAAGTCTATTCAATCATTTTACCAATAGCAATTCAAAACATCTAATCCGATCCATCAATACAAACGAACATCCCTTATAGAAACAATGTAGAAATATTATAATCAGATTGGTTAACTCCAAATAGCCCGAAACTTTTTTATCTACCAACAACACGCTGTTGATAGAGAAAAAAAGTTGATATTTGCCGATAGCTACAAAGCCTAAAACAGTTCGTTAATAGCGCAACGAGCACCATGTACATTTTAATATAACGTTCTAACATATTTTCGTTATGAGTTGCATTGCATCACAACAGTGGGCTACTGCGATGTCTACCAACCCGTGGAAAACACTGCTCAAGTCAGACTACCTCGACGCTCCCTCTCTTTCTGATCGGATCTTATCATGGACGGGAAGCCAATTGAAAGCCTCGCAAAACGCGTTTTTATAAGCGGACTATTTTAATGCGCACTCACCACAGCCTACCAAACGACATCCCTCGTGTGGCTTCCTGCGATAGCGCAGCTCCTGTTGTTCTCAGAAGGCACAAAATGGAGAGGGCTACGGAGGGGGGTTTCCTTTCAAAAAACCGACAACCTAAAGAGAGGGTGGGGGGGGCTAGTAGTATGGCGGG
>OMKP01021833.1:6060-17404 GCA_900302375.1 Bathygadus melanobranchus
GCAAAAAAAAAAACAATTACATTTCAATTAAAATGTATGTCAGTATAAGTCACTTGTTTTGGTCCATTTCACATACGTGTAAACATTATCTGAAATCATAGATTTGTGAGACCAAAAAACATGAGGTAAAACAAAATGCATACTCAACCCGTTTTGCTTTATTCTCCATTCCTATGAAACACTGGGTATCAAATAAAACTCAAAATGCCATTTCAGACTTAAAGGTGCACTGTGTTTTAGTGGCATCTAGCAGTGAGGTAACTGAATATCCCCTCCTCCGTTTCCAATGATGTAGGAGAAGCTACAGTGGCCTGTAAGGTGCCAGTAGGTAAAGTGACATGGTTCCTTGCAGGGTTGTGCCAAGTCCGTTCCGCTAGATGCCACTAAAATTCTATACACATATTCCTAAAAAATGAATTAGTGTTTGTGTGTGTTTTTTTTTAATGAATTGTACGACTAAAGTCTTTGACCGATAGCTTGTAAACATGAAGCGTGGTGACACAATAGGTCTAGAAGAAATCACCAGGCTAGGCTGCTTCCATGTCCCCTTTGAGCCTACTGACACACCCATGGTGTCAGTGACAGTAAGGGTACTGTGTGAGATTACCACATTATTATAGAATGATAGAAACAAAGTCAAATTGAGGCCCATACAGCCTGCACTATGCACCCCCCCCCCTTTCTAAAAACAATAAAACCCATTCCTGTTACTGCATTGTTATTGTGATGTAGTTTACCAGATACACAGTTTAACCCCCACCCCACTACCAAACTAAATCACCCTAATCCATGATCCAGGCATGCAGGGCAGCAATGTGATGCCTGCATTACCATGTGATGACCAAGGCCTCCTCCCCTCCACTCCGGGTGCTACTAATCCCTCACCCTGTCCTCCAGAGCTTGCAGCTCGGCCCCCACCTGTGCAGGCAGGTCGGCTCCCACCTGCTGGGAGAAGTAGGCCCTCAGCTCCTGGGCTTCCCTCTGCCAGAAGGGCTTGGGCAGGTGGAACAGGGCATCCATGTCCACCCGCCCCCCCAAATCGCTGCAGTCGATGGCGTCTCTCTCCGGCAGCCAGCCCACCACGCTCTGCCTGGCCGCTTCATCCTCCCGCTCACGGCCACAGCGCCGGAAGATCCACTCCAGGACACGGGCATTCTCCCCGAAGCCCGGCCAGAGGAAGGAGTTTGTGGTGGGGTCCTTGCGGAACCAGTTGACGTGGAAGATCTTGGGCAGCTGGGTGGGAGCCCTGCGGGACTCCATGCTTAGCCAGTGGGCCAGGTAGTCGCCGAAGTTGTAGCCGAAGAAGGGCCGCATGGCAAATGGGTCGTGCATGATGGTCTTGCCTGGAGAAGGCAAAACATCAGAAAAGTAGCTGTTGAGCCGGCAGCCAGGGCTTATGGAGAACTCTGGATTATGTCCATTGCCATTTAACTTGGTTACTTTTTTTCACAGCTATGGCATTTGCACTCCCCATGTCGTTGCTAGCATGGATGTATCAAGAGAACTGGATACAGCGTTGAAGGCGAGGCCCCATTCATGTCTATGAAAGTTGCTCAGTGGCGCATGAAGCAAACATCCTGGTATAAAGTTACCCGGATTTTCCGCGTTGTGCCCATAGAGCAAGCGCACTAGCGTTTCCTTTAACCCCGCCTCCCAACCGCTTAGTCTCGGGCTCGTTCACCTGATGCGCGTTTATTATGCCTGATGATTGATGATTAATTCGGCTATTAATTAATTTTACAACTTTTAAAACGATTTAAATAAGGGCTATTTAAGTGTTCGTATTGGGAAGGTCATGTACCTAAAAAAAAAAATATCCGCTGATTTGCAAACCTTTTCTCTTCTTTTCTGTCTTTCACAATGTAAGTCTATGGAAAAAAGTATTTTTGGACCCCATGGCATCACGTGACGGATGCTATTGTTGTAATTACACAGTTTGGCCACTATGGAAATTTGCATCAAAGCCCGGAGAACTTCCTGGGGGCTTGGTTGCTAGCTAGCAGACAGAGCATCTGCTCTGAGCATCCCGACCACAAACAAAATACAATTGTTGTTGGTCCACTATCCTGATCTGTGGGACGTTAATGTGAGAGGCATTCGGAATATAATTTTTCCGAATGCCTCTACCAATTACCAATTATTTTTAAATTACAATGTCAGAAAAAAAGGATGAAGCAAATCCCAAATTTCAAAGACTTTTGAAAGATTGATTTTAATACCAGTTAAGGCCTCTGTTGCATTCTATGCCTTTTAAGACCCCACAATGACTTGTAATGGCTAATCACGCTCAGACCTGGTGGTAAAATAGGGGCCATTTAAACCTTCTATTCCGATTACTTGATGATTCACTACGACGGCCCTAGATAAACTAAATGAGTGTGGCTTTGGGCTTATGTTCCTGATCATTTCATTTTTCTCACAATAACAGCATCATTACATCAGCGTGTTTCATCATTTAAACCGTGTGTGTGTGTACCTTTGTGCTCGGCCGCTGCTGTGGATTCGGAACGCATGGCGGCTCCCACAAAGACGCCGTGGCGCCAGTTAAACGCCTCGTACACCAGAGGCACTCCTGCAGAACACAGGAATTTAGGGGTTTAAATGATAATATTAAAATAAATGTAACCTCATTGGGTAAAAAAGCTAAACATACAATCAGAGACAGATTGATATTAGTGCATTATGGGGAAACCAAACCCCCACTGACCCTCAGGTCTCCTTCCCCCAAAGATGATGGCATCTATAGGCACGCCCTCCTCACTCTCCCACAGGGGGTCGATGATGGGGCACTGGGAGGCTGGGGTGCAGAAGCGGGAGTTGGGATGGGCGCACAGATTGGAGTCTCCTGACCAGAAGAAACACAAACTAACTGGTTAGAATACATGATGTCACTGGGTAGGATTGCACGTCGCATCACTGTTGCTGTCTTAGATCTTAAATAATTTTCAGCTGCTTGTGGTCAGATTTCTTTGTTACATATTATGTATTTATTATATTACATATTATATAGTTCATTATGTACCTTATGTACATTATACACCACCACTTTTGAACGCTGGCATGTTGGTAGAAATAGTTGTAATATTTAAAAATCGTTTTTATTATACAGCATGCATCTATAGTAGCTTAAAACATTTTAAGGGCCCCTATTTTACTAGCAAGGTGAGATGTTGATTAGCCATTACAACCATGTCAAAATCTACCCTCTAGTGAGATTACAAGTGGGAATCTCCACCCAGATTTAGCCTACCCAGTGGATCATAAAATATCTGGCTGGACACTCCCACTTGTCACTACAGGGTAGATTTTGACATGGCTTGTAACAGCTTGTAATGGCTCATCAACAACCTGGTAGTAAAATAGGGGCCCTTTAAGAAAAATGTATTGTTTACCCCATTTTAGCAGTGTTGTACCATTGGAAACCACAAGTGGTTGTTAAATTTTTTTCCTGAGACATTACTGAGACGCAGACACCTGAAGACAACGTACCTTGCTTCCAGGATTTGCCATGCCAGTCAGTGAGTGAGACCCCAGCAGCAGGGGGAGCCAAGCCCTCCCACCACACCCCTCCGTCGCTGGTCTCGCCAACATTTGTGAAGACAGTGTTTTTGGCGATGGTGGACATGGCGTGGGGGTTGGTTTTGCCCGAGGTGCCCGGGGCCACTCCGAAGAAACCATTCTCTGGGTTGATGGCCCTCAGTTTACCTGGAGTGAGGGGTGTAGAAATGGTCAGAGATTAATGTTGAAGTACAGCTGTGTAAATAAAAGATTACATTGTTGGGATTAAATAGATGACAATATCTTAGCGACAGACCATGGTACAGTAACTCATTTAAATGCCATCAAAATGACTAGAATTAATGATTAGACCGTGATCTAATGTAATACAAAACAGATGAATTGTTACTTTTGATGCCATAGACTTCCATTGTATCCAAAAAGACCGTTTTTTTAGGGACACCTCGACAATTAGCTAGGCGGAGCTGGGGATCGAACCAGCCACCTTCCAGTTGCCAGACAACCACTCTACCTCCTGAGGTACTGCCACCCCCATATGATCCTGGTGATAGTGAACTAGGAATGTGGAAGATGGATTAGCTATTGACCTCACCCTGACTGTCAAACTTCATCCATGCGATGTCGTCTCCCACGCACTCCACCTTCCAGCCAGACAGGGCTGGCTTCATCATGGCCAGGTTGGTCTTGCCACAGGCGCTAGGGAAGGCAGCCGCTATGTAGCGCTTCACCCCCTGGGGATTGGTAATGCCCAGGATCTGATGGGCATAGCAGGGATATGCGCTAGTGATGGTTGACAGGCTGAAGAGTTACGGTTAAACACATTATTATTATTAATGTTAACAAGGAATTATCTGTAGCCAATCAGATTGCCAATCACATACCGTAGATTTGACGGTATGATTTAAGGTGATGGTTATGGTGAGTTACATCTGCAATTATGAACAGGATGTCCCTTGTGCAAGTTTATTCTTCCTAGGATGCCGAAGGAATCTCATGAAATAATTATTGAGAACGTGACGGCACAAAATGTAGCTGGTTAAAGCCAATATTGACGTCAACAAATTCAGTGGCACACTGGTTAGTGCATACTATTTTGCTGTGGGAAACCCAAGTTCGAGTCCCTCCATGTCTTAATTTTCAGTTTTTTTGTTACAAATTACGTTTAGGTAAAGGCCTACATTACTTTATTACTTTATAATTTAGCAGGTTATGATTATTATTATAATTGCACAAACAGCTCCCTGGTTAATAGTTGCACAAACTTTCTTTTTCACTATTTAATATATCCTGCTAGATTCACATTGCCAGAACAAATTGCATATTAGCCTGCTCCAAAACGTACAAAATACATAAATACGATTTTTTATTACCACATTTTTGTAATTGTTTAGTTTGCTTGACGAGTAATTGTAACTTGTTTGCACCGCCAATTGATACTGGGTGGTCATACGGTCGGCCTACCAGCATGTGTTCAGCCAGCCAGCCCTCATCCTTGGCGATGCGCGAGGCGATGCGAAGGGCAAAGCACTTCTTGCCCAGAAGGGAGTTACCGCCATAGCCACTGCCAAACGACAGGATCTGCCTACTGTCCGGCAAGTGCGAGATCAGCACCTTCCCAGGGTTACAAGGCCAGGAGTTGACCAGCGGGGCTTGGGATGAAAGAGACAGTATATGAGAAGATGGACACATGGGGAATATACAATTGGTATGGGAAATGTATGGATAGATCAATGCAATGCAAAAGGTGTGTGAGGTTAACAGAATGATAAGAGGAGGAACAGGAATGCAGATTGGACATGGAAAATGTTTGATGAAGGTCTTTAAAATGGTTACGTGTGTATGAATTGGAAATAAATACACACTTTTAAGTCATTAATGGACAAATGGTATTACAATCATCAACTAAACAAAAACACCTTTTACCTGTTCCCTGAGTGTGACCAGGTCCCTGCGAGACCCGAGTGTGACCTGGTCCCTGCGAGACCCGAGTGTGACCTGGTCCCTGCGAGACCAGAGTGTGACCTGGTCCCTGCGAGACCAGAGTGTGACCTGGTACCTGTGAGTGGCAGGGGACGTCCCAGTGAGTGTTGGCAGCGAACAAACTCCTCGCCGTCTGCCAGTTTCTGCAGGACAGGACTTCCCATGCGTGTCATGATGCCCATGCTGGCCACCACATAGGGAGAGTCGGTCACCTGGAGGAGGAGGAAGAACATTTCTCTCATAAACTATAAATATCCTACCCAAGCTTCTACGCTAGAACACCCTAGCAACCACCTAGAACACTAGAACTGTTTACCGTGCGAAAGCAACTCGCAGCACAAAGGACGTAAGCGCCCATCCATGAGATAAATAGGTTGCAAGATGAAATGCCCATGAAGGCGATGGCAAAGCATTGCACCAATGAGAAATATAACAGTATTATGTCCATATATCTTATATACGTATATATACGAATATGCCTATATCAAATATATGAAATGTCTCAAACAAATATCTCACTGCGTGACATATTTGTTTGAGACACTGCGTGCATGGCGATGCATCTCAGACAACCACGCACAGAGTATACAGATCAATAACTATATAATTAAAAAGGTGAATTAACGTTCAGATAGAAGCGCACCGTGGTGATTTTAGTTTGATGATATTCGTTTGCAAAAAAAATGGCTTGTTGAAAAAGGACATTAGTTTTGTTCTGAAGACATTGGACAATATTCCACAGTTAGATCACTGATAGGCCTTTTGATATTCAACACGTTTTTCCCCTCAAAAAGACAACACATAGGAGCTTCCTGATAACATCTTAATACCATCCAACCACTACTGGGAAAGAACGGCTGGTTCTGCTCTTTGTGACGTGTGAAACATCGTCCAATGTGTAAACAAGTAATCAGAAATAAATCTGCTCTCAATGATGAATATTGAATGTCAGTGAATTCACCATCGCGGATATGTGTGTGTTTTGTCTGTCTGAAACAAACCACCATATGCATTCTCAAATGCGCGATTATATTATTATTTGTTGATTTATTGATTCGTTTGATGTATACATACAATTCCACAAGCCAATTATCCATGATCTTAGTTGCCACTATTCCCTAAAGGGTTAAGGTTTTAAATAATAAGAGTGGATTGAGTTCACAAAGTGCAGAGTAATGTTGAGCAGACTGTGTACCTGGACTCCGTATTTGGAGAGTGTGGAGCCCACGGGGCCCATGCTGAATGGGATGACGTACATGGTGCGACCTAAATGGAGGACACAGCTTCAGTCAACACATAGGAGCTTCCTGATAATATCTTCATACCATTCAAACACTACTGGGAAAGAACGGCAAAGCGTTTCCTGGTTCTGCTCTTTGTGACCGTGAAAGAGCAACACAAGATAATTCTTGTGATACTACTTTTTTGTTACCACCAGCTGAACCGATATCAAAAGGTGACGTGAAAACACTGCTGACTACTGATTGGTCAGAGAGAATCGCCACTGCATAATTGCATCATCATTGCACAACACAGGACAGCCTGCACAAACCCACCATTTAAAATAGCCACAATTTATTTTTGTCACAGGAGCAGGCAAAACCCACAAAACCACGCCGTTGTCAGTTGAGGAGGTGCAGATGTTCCTCTCTTTGGTTGCCGACGAAAGATGACGTCATGGCAGTGTCAAGCGACGTCACTATGATGACCAGCTACATTGAGGGGGTACTATATCTGCAGTGGAAAACGAGTACCTGGTACCAAAAGTGAGTCAAGTTGAGTTGAGCTGCTACCATGCAGTGGAAAAGTGCCATAATTGAAGTGGTACAAGCCCACCTGCCATGCACCCGGGGAAGCGCTCCTGTCTGGCTGTCTGCCAGTCCTTCTCACTCATCCAGCTGCCCAGCTGGCTCTTGGCTCCTCCACTGGGGATGGGAATGGTGTCTCTCTGGTTCTGGGTCACAATCACCGTCTTGCTCTCCACGCGTGCCACGTCCTTGGGATCCGTACGCGCCAGCCAGCTGCCAGACAGGAGTGGTCAGATTGGGTTACTGTGCACGCACGCACACAGTCTTAGTAGATGCACAGCAACCTCAAAAATCCTTGCCTTTGAATTTCCATTAAAAGAAAACAGGGAGTGTAGTAAACTCATGTGTCGTGTGAAAAGCAACATCTGTGGACAAGAGGTGGATACATGGCCGTGTCCACCTGGGTTGGGCTGGTGTAGCATTTTATGATAATGTTGATAATTAGTCACAACACCGAATTGTACCAGTATATCATTTTGTTTACCACCAGATGGCGCCATAACGACACCATAATCAAAATCTTCATTTTTAATGAGGCTGAAAGTGTGAGTGACATTTTGCAAAGTGCATTATTGCAATCGGTTCTCATGTACCGACGGTCTTGTCAACAATGCAAGGCAACAGCCAGCTCGTCGGGAGCAGTTAGGTTAGTTAGGTGTCTTGCTCAGGGACACCTCAACACTTAGCTAGGGGGAACCAGGGAACCGAATCAGCAACCTTCCTTGCTAGACAACCGCTTTACCTCCCGAGCCACTGCTGCCAGTTGTGTTAGATAATATATCATATATTAATATAGTATATTATATTATATTATATATAATAACTGGAGAACGTCAGTGTCTTCTTGTAGCCTGGGCACCAGACCAATCCTCAAGCTCGTGTTTTATTATTTGCTATGGCATATGGGCCTGGGTCCTCCCGTTCAGACAGATTTCCTGCTGACCTGGTCCCAGGTCGGGCCAATCACAACCATTTATCTAATATGGGGTGGGTTTGATCTGATGACACTGACGTGTATGGGCGACAGAGCGGTTGTCTGGCAACTGGAAGGTCGCTGGTTCTATCCCTGGCTCCACCTAGCTAATTGTCGAGGTGTCTCTGAGCAAGACACCTAACTCTAACTGCTCCTGACAAGCTGGTTGTTACCTTGCATGGTTGACACCGCCGTCGGTGTATGAATGGGTGAATGTGAGGCAAATTTAAAGCGCTTTGAATAAAAGCGCATTTTGGTCTGTGCCTGTTAATAAAGCCCCTTGGAAATTGAAAAGTGGCTTGCAAGGCAGACATGCTGAGCAGGGCAGCATTTGGACTGTTTGCCAGAGCACACAGGTGGCCTCATCAAATTAGTATCCCTTTTCTTTATTGGCGTTCATGTTTTTTTTTGTGTACAATGCGTGCTTAACAACACTACAAATTGACGTTATGATTTCTTATATCCTTGTACTGTGTATAAGGGCATTTTAGAATGCTGTGTGTTGGACTCTTACCAGTTGTTATATTTAGGAAGCTTCTTCACCATGCCATCTTTCTCCATGCCGGCCAGGATGTTGGCCGTTTCTTCGGGCGTGCCCGTCACCACATGCACCCTGGCGGGCTTGCATTCGTCCACCGCCTCCTTGACGAACTGGGCCACAGCAGGGGGCAGTGAGGAGACGCTGGCCAGTGACCGAGCCCCGGCACCAACGCCACGGCTGCCATGCCTGGAGGAGGAAAGATAACAGTGGGGTTAGAAGATCTTCCCACACAGTTACATACAGCACAGACAGCGACAGGGTTAGAAGACCGTACCATACAGATACAATACATATATAGACAGGGTGGGTAAGAAGACCATCCCATTTCATATGGACACAGACAGCAAGCACTCCATGCCACCAGGTAGCAGTAAACTTTCAGGTTGCAATGTTAGTAAACTAACAAATCCACAATAAAATTCGCACTACAGGGAACATTTTTGTCTGCTGTCACTGCTGTCTACCAGTGTAATGTATACTGAAATGGGTTGTTTTTTTTTCAGTTCTCCAAAAACTGGAATATGTATATTTGTAGATAACTCAACAGCTGTTGCAATTGTTCTGATATGTGTATCCGCTCAGTCCTGTCCTGGTCAGGGACAGGACCGAAGAGCAATCTGTTCTTCTGCATGTTTTTGTTGTGGGGTTCTATGGGGGGAACCCGAGTGAACACGGGGAGAACATGCAAACTCCACACAGAAAGGCCCGGGAACCAGCCCCGACATGTTGCACCATGCGGGACTTGAACCCACAACCTTCTTGCTGTGAGGCAACAGTGCTACGCACTGAGCCACCGTGACCTCTTTGAGCCACCGTGACCTCTTTGAGCCACCGTGCCCTCTTTGAGCCACCGTGCCCTCTATGGGCCATTGTTAACAGCATGGCATGAACTGAATCCTTTTCCTTACATTTGCTTTTATCCAAAGCGACAAGTACATTTGTCGAGAGGGAAACAACAATATAGCACTGAAGGTACAGTGCAATTTGAATAGAACAAGATTCCTGATTGCCTGGTCAATAGAACACGTTACAAGCTTATAATTGCTAGGTTGACCCCTTACTGTAAAACAGCAAGGTATGGAAGGATAAAATGCTACGCCATGCTAAGTACTATTTCAAGTTCCGGGACATACTAAGATGCTACAAAGGATGCTACAAAGTGCCAGGACGTACAGACATAGGAGTTCTAGGGATCCAGGAGGGGATGGGATTCGAGCAGTGATCGGGTAGGTGGGAAAGGTTTGGGGAGGAGAGGTGGGTAAGAGGGGAAGCTGTCCAGGTGAACTCTGAATAGGTGGGTCTTGCATCTCTCTGCATTTTATTACTAGTACAATTTATTTAATTGTAAGCTGCTGAAATGAAAAGTTATTCTGTAATGTACAACACACATTTTATATGGAAGATGCTATTCAAATTCATTTTGTTTACTTGTAATGTGTAGGCTAAATGTTTGTTGGCTAGGAAGGGGTCTTGATAGTTCTCTGTGGCTGGGCAGCTCCCTCAGATTGAGTGAGTCATTATCGATCATGTGTGCACACACACATCATACACGTGCAGAGGCCAACTTCAGAAGAAAAGCACACATGGGACCTATGCAAGAGATGAGGCACATTTGTTTAACTATGAGGTTACATGCAACCAGCAGACTCAACCTCTGACGTGCAGCCCTCCACAAGCACGTCAGCATGCTCAATCATTCATACATTTCCTATTAATCATAAAACGATCTCCAGTTCATTCTCCATTAATACACAACGGAAGGTTCTGGATTTTGACCTCAGCTGTGTAAACTAAAGTCGAAAGACTGACACGAGCAGAGAGATAAAAGTCTAAACTAAAGTCTAAAGACTGTGACACCAGCTAAGAGATTAAACTCTTCATCCTGGGACACTTTCTCTTTATTGGCAACTTCACCCAGGTACTCATCAGATGTTGTGCTATAGCCCTATAGTGCTGTAGGACTTCTGATAATGGACTAGGTGTTATTCACTAAGACATGAAGTGAAATCTTTCATTTATGCTGTGTTTGAGCTTTATTCACTCCACATTGATTATATCACTTGTACCAAGATTACATGTACAGCCCTTGTAGTTGTTAGTATGTTATTTTCAGCAAATAAATAATACATAATATAAAAACCCGAACCAGACGTCTAGTAATTTAGAAAAGACATCAGCTGAGAGGTCAACCTCTGTGTTTCAATAGCAGCGTAAGCACGAAGCATGTGCATTCCGTTACTAAATTACATCATGTGATTCAAATGTGATTAGAATTTGTAAAATTAAAGTGCCATAGGTGAACTGTAAAACAACTGTCCCATGCCCATGATGCATCTGGCCACTGATTGTGATTTTGAAAGGGTATTTAATTGTTGAAGAGTCCCCTCTACAATCTCACAACAGACCCTGATTGCCACATGATAAGGGGCTAGTAACCCCTACTGAATGTACCCTTTCAGCTAACACCCAACCCCCCATTCAGGATACACGCACACACTTTATTGCAGCTGAGCCAAGTTAGAG
>OMKP01021846.1:12817-28034 GCA_900302375.1 Bathygadus melanobranchus
CCAGAGGCGGGGCAGACAGCTAGAACTGAAGACAGACAAGTGTCCCCTTTTCTATGTTCGTAACAATAAAATGGCATTGAAAAACCTTGTGCGGTTCAGGGCTTATTGCATGGAAGCAACTCAATCACGAATGATTAGACAAATTAGCCGGGGGAATTTTTTGAAGTGTAATACTTTGTTCTTCAAGAACTACCTACTGTAGCTTGGAGACCAAGGTCTATTTAAAGGGTTCCCATAATGCCGTGCGGCAGATGTATGGACTGTACCTGCTCCCTACAGATACCCAGAGACACGCAGTAGATTAATAGATTATGCTGTAACAGCCAACCAGTTCCAAGGACGTTGTAGACGATCCCCTACTGTATCTGCGTCTCTCACATGCACGCACACACACATACTGTGTTTGTTGTGTGTGTTGCAGTAGCAGTATTTCTACCTCCTAAACAGTACTAGTACACTACGCCACCGTTACATTAAGCAAGAGCGAAGATAAATATGTGAGATGAGAATAAAAGAGTGAACTGACTAGCAAAGAGCATTTGGGAACATGTTCTCTGTAAAGAGGGCAACGAGGGGGCGATACAGTTGGCTTGTGACTCGGCGCGCTCGCTGTCCGGTTGCAAGAGGCATTGTCTGGCTGCGGTTATGTAACAAATCATTATAGTCTCCCCCTGCTTTCTCTGTGTGCTGCCAAGTGCTTCTTCATGGACATTCATGGCAGCTCATGAAATCAGGAGGGTGGGACGTTTAGCTGGGAGACTGATACTAAAAGGCATGTATAAAGTAGACACAACAAGAAGATTAGCCTTGTTATAGAAAAGGTTATACCGTATACCTATCCAGGAGTCGATCCATCCTGGGAATTTTTCTCTATTAACCGGCCCAGTGTCTAAGATGAAATCATTTTACTTCAGAATTTCAGTGTTTTGATCAGGACTACAAAAAGACCACTTCACGTCTAAATAAAAGAGGGTCCTGTATTGTCTTATTTTCAGGGAGGGGAGGTTGGACAATCAGTACTGAGTGTGTTGTGTTTTGTTTTAATTCCTGTCTCTTATGCGTTCATACCAATGCTACAACGTAGAGCGCACCACAAAAGTAATGTTCCTTTTGTGTTCCAGAGAGCTCAGCACCCGTCAGTAAGCAGCAGACATGCCAGACCTCTGTGTTGGAATCAATGGGTGAGTCTCAAACAATGGAAGACTTCTTTGATTCGGTTGTACTTATGTTGTACAATAGGTTAGATTGAAACAATTGTACTCTTAGGGCGCTTTCATACCTACGGGGGTGTTTCATACCTAAAGCGGGTGCTCTTGGTCTGCTACAACAAGACTACGGTGTTCCATGTCTGTATCTATGGTGGCTATGATTGACTGGCATGCTGGATTGGAACGCTTTAAATTATGGGCAACAGCGTGGAGAAACGAGATGCAACTGATTGACTGCTGAGAAGAACACAATGCACATGTAGGAAAGCACAGGATGCTCTTGGCAGAATTGTAAATTCAGGGGAGGAAATGGGGATAAAGGTTTGCCTGGTTTGGCAAGCTAGAAAAAACACTCTTATCCTGTGTGTTACCATAGCTTCGGTCGTATCGGCCGCCTGGTCCTGAGGGCGTGCCTCCAGAAAGGCATTAAGGTCGTGGCCATCAACGACCCTTTCATCGATGTGCAGTACATGGTGAGTACAGAGAGGCATTTTGTAAGAAATGTAAGCAAAGAAAAGTGTTGCATAAAAATATGTCATTAGAACAATATTTAAAATATGATGTGATTTAAGGTTTTAACAAAAGTAACATTAGCTTTGATGTCGATTACTGCGTGCCTCTAAATCCTATAAGTTGTAATGTGGCTCAGGAGGTAGAACGGTTGTCTGGCAACTGGAAGGTTGCTGGTTCGATCCCTGGCTCCGCCTAGCTAAGTGTCGAGGTGTCCCTGAGCAAGACACCTACTGCTCCCACGCTATACCTTACCTACCATTTAATGTGGTCTTCCTCAGGTCTACATGTTTAAGTATGACTCCACCCATGGCCGCTACAACGGAGAGGTCTCCCATGAGGATGGCAAGCTCATCGTCGATGGCACACCCATCTCTGTCTTCCAGTGGTGAGTAGAAAGGGTTGAGCCTCACACAAACCTTGAAAGATGTAGTTAGATGGATTGGATTCACTAATAATGTGGAATGCAGCATGCAAGCACACGTTTGGTTATCATTGTTTGTTGTGCAAGTTAAACATGAAATATTACTACTACTATACTAGCCTACAGTTCTGGGCTTTGTAACAAAACGATGATTTGTTAGTTATATTTTTCTTTTCTTTTTTTATCTTTTGTCTCTCTCGCTCTCTCTCTCTCTCTCTCTCTCTCTCTCGTCAGTATGAAACCAGCAGAGATCCCCTGGGGTGATTCTGGAGCAATGTATGTCGTAGAGTCCACTGGAGTCTTCCTGAGTGTTGACAAGGCATCTGTACGTACCATGCACACGCACACAGATAAATGTATATATATTCACACGTTTTAGCCTTGGCACGAATGGGTGCACGCACATTGTCTCTAACCCCTCTTTACCGTGTTCCCCCCAGGCTCATGTTCAGGGTGGAGCTAAGCGTGTGGTGGTCTCTGCTCCGTCACCCGATGCCCCCATGTTTGTCATGGGTGTCAACGAGGACAAATACGATCCCTCCTCCATGACCATCGTCAGGTAACGAGCTCCCTGCACTCACGCAGACAGACGTTTGTAATTTACACACTCGCATGCTATTATAAATCCCAGGCTTGTGTGGTTGTAATATTTCAAAGGTCTGTTGTATTCTAACTCCCTTGCTGATGTGTGATTACAGTAACGCCTCATGCACCACCAACTGCTTGGCCCCACTGGCTAAAGTCATCCATGACAACTTTGGCATTGATGAAGCTCTAATGGTGAGTGGAGCATTAGGGAGCATTCTTATATTATATTTATAGGATCGCGATCTAAGCCGCGTTGTATCGCAGCATGTGCCGCTAGATTGCAATCCGATTGTATGTCTACCCGCCATGACCAACCGGGCCTGGCTTCCCGCATGTCTCCCTCTCTCTCGTACAGACCACCGTGCACGCGTACACAGCCACCCAGAAGACCGTGGACGGGCCCAGCGCCAAGGCCTGGCGTGACGGCCGCGGCGCCCACCAGAACATTATCCCCGCCTCCACCGGGGCTGCCAAGGCCGTGGGCAAGGTCATCCCAGAACTCAACGGGTCAGTGATTGGGATTACACAGTACATGCGCTGAAACAAGTCGCGCGTGTTACTGGTAGAGAAGAGGGCCAGGGGCATTGCAACCATATTACTTGTTATTCGGGCGGCATCTCCTTGTTAAATGCTTTATTTACAGAAGTGAGTCACATGGTGTTTGCTTCCCTCCGATCCTTGGCGTTGTTATGGAACGCCAGGAAGCTGACAGGCATGGCGTTCAGGGTGCCGGTGGCTGATGTGTCCGTGGTGGACCTGACGTGCCGTCTGTCCCGGCCCGCGTCCTACAGCGAGATCAAGGAGGCGGTGAAGAAGGCTGCGCACGGGCCCCTGAAGGGAGTGCTGGGCTACACCGAGGACCAGGTACTACAAGAGAACACTAGAGGCTATATTACTCCCCGAGCTACTGCCGCCCAGTATTACAATACTGTAATAAAACATAGGACTAAGCTTAGACCTATTAATCTTCAGAAATATTGTCTCCAAAAGAGCCTGTTTAGTTGAAAATAAAATAATGAAAACAATGTAGATTGAATGTAGATCACCATAAACAAATGATAATAAGAAAGCCCAGTACTGTATCTATCCTTTCAGTAAAGAATCCCTTCCCAGAACACAAGTCATCAGATGTAACCATATACATAGTGCCAAGTACAGTAGCGCTAAGGCATATGGTCAAGTGTCTATTTATCTCTATTGTATGATCCTCAGTATTTTGCAGGTAGCGCTCAATTCGTTCAGTCTAGGTTTGTGGCTGATGGAGTTTTTTGTTCATGTTCTAGGTTGTGTCCTCTGACTTTGTTGGCGACACCCACTCCTCCATCTTTGATGCTGGTGCAGGGATCTCTCTGAATGACAACTTTGTCAAGCTTATTTCCTGGTGAGCTAACATTTCTTTACGATAAGTAAAATGAAATGCATAGCTTGTCTGCAAACAGAAAGACATGCTGTGTATGCTACACATAAATGAGGCTATCCATGATAAATGAATGATACATTATTCCAAAGCCATCAAACTTTGGATATAGGCCTTATTTGACATGCTGAACATTTTTGGTCTGAAAGTCAGTCTGGATAGGTTTTTCGGTACAGTTAAAAGTTTTGAAACCCTCGTCACCTGTCCAAATGGCACCAAATTCGGAACAGATGCTCTATAGACGTGTCTGATTAAAACTTATTCTGGGATTTCTATTCTGTGACAAAAAATGACATCACAGGGTCAATTTCAGTAAGCAGTCAGCTAAGCGCTAGGCACCACTTCGCCCACAGAGGGCGCAAACATCACACATAAACGCGGTGCATGCTGTGAATACTTTTTGAGGACGTGAGCAGCGTTCACTTTCTTGTTTGAGTATGATTGTATGCAGTAATGTCGCCCTGTGGTTCACGCATCTATCACCTCCTTTCCTGATTGCTCTGTCTGCAGGTACGACAATGAGTTTGGCTACAGCCACCGTGTTGCTGACCTGCTGTTGTACATGCACTCCAAGGAGTAGACACTTCCTGCAGCCACAGGAAACCGTGGACAGACCCCGTAACCACCCCCCACCCCCCTCCCTTTACACATTGACCTATTGACAAGTCACTGACACTACAGCCCCATAGCACTACTTGAGTAGGCAGCAGCCAAAGCGCGCTCTGAGGGTTAACATGTTAATCTGTTGTCAAATGTATGTTTCGTTTTTGTTGCTGATTAGGCGGTGAGTCAGTGAAAGTGTTTCTTGTGTCTGTGTGCCTCTCCAACTCCAGTTGTCTCTCTTTAAGTGTTATTATAGCAGATTAATGTCCAAACTACTGTATCCATCTCCCACATCGATGTGTGTTGAAGGCTCAGTGAAGGGAGGAAGACTAGACGTGCTACAGAGCTACTATGATGTTGCTTAAGAGTGACGAGAATGAAAAAATAAAAGTTGTAAAACACTGAAAGTCTTCACTGATTTTCCCATCATTTCATTTTGAGTAATAGAATTTATAAATCGACATGTCTAATATTATTCAGTGTAAGTCGACATATTTCCTGAAGTCTTCCTTTCCATGAGAAAGACTTCAGTGCTCTTCGCCATTGGCCAGCATGTAAGAAGAAGGCTAACAGGCTAAACTGCATAGACGTGCTTTCTTGGGCTGTGATTCAATAAGTAAAAAGGCATTCTTTATCTCCCTGCCAAAAAGGACATGAAACTATGCATGCACCTGGGTTGTAGGGATAAACTAACCACTACACTACAGGCACTTGTCTTTGCATAAGTTCATATTTGAATTGTCTTCTGATATATTATTTTGTATAGAGGGCATCTCACACAATAAGAGTAAAATGAGCTGGGCCACTGTAGCCACCCCCCTCTGTCACATCCCAATGTTAACATACACTGTATGTACCAGTGTCACATCCCAACATTAACATACACAGTATGTACCAGTGTCACATCCCAACGTTAACATACACGGTATGTACCGGTGTCACATCCCAACATTAACATACACTGTATGTACCGGTGTCACATCCCAACATTAACATACACTGTATGTACCGGTGTCACATCCCAAAGTTAACATACACTGTATGTACCAGTGTCACATCCCAACGTTAACATACACTGTATGTACCAGTGTCACATCCCAACGTTAACATACACTGTATGTACCAGTGTCACATCCCAACGTTAACATACACTATGTACCAGTGTCCCATCCCAAAGTTAACATACACTGTATGTACCAGTGTCACATCCCAATGTTAACATACACTGTATGTACCGGTCTCACATCCCAATGTTAACATACACTGTATGTACCGGTGTCACATCCCAACGTTAACATACACTGTATGTACCGGTCTCACATCCCAACGTTAACATACACTGTATGTACCGGTGTCACATCCCAACGTTAACATACACTGTATGTACCAGTGTCACATCCCAATGTTAACATACACATAAGATAGTGTGGAAGCCTTTTAATATTGTTTTATGTTTTGATTTGAGTATTTAGCATGCAGTAATCACCCTCTTAATGATTCAAATGCTGTGATTTGCTTGTAGCCTTATTCGCCTCATCCGAGCATGGAGACTGAGCATATTTGAATGTCAACGATTTGAATGATCAGTTTACTGGACAAAGCAAATGACATATATTTGTTTACTTTGACTTTTTCCACTTCATTTGTTTTCCTCTCGGTAGAATCATTGCACTGGACAATTTACAGGTAGAGTTAAATAATTCTGAATAGAAAGTGTTATCGTTAGCCTAAATGTGTGTGTGTGTGTGTGTGTGTATATGAAGTTAGATTTGTCTCAATATTATTTGTGTGAACAGATCGACAATCCATGTGTACATGTGTAATCTGTAAATATAAAACACCTTCCAATAATACAAAACAAAGATTTGTAAACATAAATATGAAATGTAAATATGAGACAGATTGGAAAATACACAAATACATTTAGAAAAATGTGTGTGTGTGTCTATGTATGTATGTGTGTGTGTGTGTGTGTGTGTGTGTGTGTGTGCGTGTGCGTGCGCGCGTGTGTGTGTGTGTTTGTAAATGAAGGGAGGTCAGATAACACGTCACTGGTTCTATCCTGATGTAGGTACATTTGACTGGCCTGCTGAATGTATCCAGGTGTGGCTACCAGCTAGTAGTTATAATACACATTACTCTCAGATGGACTGAGGACTACATTCTATTCTGACTTGCTGCTGGAGATTGTTGAAGCTGTAGCTGCTATAGTTGCTCCTCTCTCTTGTTCCTCTCTAAACATTAGACTGGAGAGGTGGAAGCATTTTTTTGCGACACATCTTCAGTCGGACACCAACTGACCTTGCGCCAAGCACTCCTTGAATTAACCATTTTGAATCCTGTCATGGCAGGGATAAAAACCTCCTTTCAGCTGCTACTCTCTGTTCTGTTCATTTCCGGTGTTAGCTTGAAAGTGACTAAGGTGATCGAATTTAATGACGTACAAAAGACCTGGAAAGAGGCCCAGCAGTCCTGCCAAGATAGGCACATCGATTTGGTAAGTGTTTGGCCCAAGGATGAAGATACCATAGACAAAATGGTGAAGGATAACACCGAAATTCCTATAGTGTGGATTGGCTTAAATAGAGACCCCTCAAACGCTGGACAATGGACTTGGACAGAAACAAGGTAAGAAGTATCATTTAAAGTTCCAGAGTTCCACTTTTTGATGGAATGATTGGTAATTTGAGGGAAAATAGATAAATAACTGCACAGAAAGCAGACAAATACCAATAAAACAGCATGTTATAACACACTTGCTAACAGCTTTTTCTTTGTGTGTGTGTGTGTGTTACATGGCTTGTCTTGGTTTGTTGCAGTGATGACAATCGCCACCTAATTTTTGGCAGCTATTCAGGAAGTGAGGACTGTGCCTTGGTTGAAGGAACAAAGTTGTTCAGCTCATTATGTTCCAGGAAAATTCCCTTTTACTGTTCTACATCTAACAAAATAAATACTCGTGGGGGCAGCTGGGACGATGCTGAGGAATATTGTAGAGAAAAAGCCTACGGTGAACTTTCTAGCGTTAAGAATTCGACTGCCCATGACTTTCAAACAGCGGGTTGGGTTGGCTTGCACAAAGCCCCCAACGGCATCTGGAGGTGGATTGGAGAGCCTTCCAATTTCTTTGGCTGGGCACCGGGAAACCCAACAATCACTGACTGTGGCGCTTTTAGTAGTGACACTAAAAGTGTGCGCAGTTATCCATGTGACCATCAGTACGGTTTTATGTGCTACTCAGACAACTTAGTCTTGGTCAACGAGGAGAAGACCTGGGAGGAAGCTGTACAGCACTGCCGAGACCTTGGCAAGCATGACCTGCTCAGCTCGCAGTACGACCACAGATACGTCAGGCGTCACTCTGAGAAGGCTGTGACCACTGAGGTCTGTATATCTGTATGATACAAGATCTGCAACATGAATATATACACACATCGATCAATGTAGAGGCCTACACAGTGTAGGCCTCTATATTACACACATCTCACTACTTCCTACTTTTGGTGGTTTGGGGAAAGTTTACATTTCTAGTGTATTCCTAAAATTGATCTTTTTTGATAGTATAGTAGTCAAAAAAATGTCCAGAATACTACTAAATACTACTATAGTAGTGATTACTACTATAGTACTACTATAGTAGTATTTAGTAACAGGATGCCAATTAATATTTTATTATTATTATTATTATTATTATTATTATTATTATTATTATTGTTATTATTATTATTATTATTAAGTCTATTGATGGATTGATGGATTGCATTTATATAGCGCTTTTATCCAAAGTGCTTTAAATTGCCTCACATGCACACACCCATTCACACACTGATGGCAGTTAGGGTTAGGTGTCTTGCTCAGGGGCACCTCGACACTTAGCTAGGGGGGGCCTGGGATCGACCCAGCTACCTTCCGGTTGCCAGACAACAGCTGTACCTCCTGAGCTACTGCCGCTTATTATTATTATTGTTGTTATTATTGAGGTTTAAGAAATAATTTCTCAAAATAACGTAGCTAAACAATCTGTCTTCTGTCTGTCAGGTTTGGGTAGGCCTGCGTTTTCTTGCTGGCAAGTGGAAGTGGCTAGATGGGGAAAAGATGGAGTACCAGGGTCTTCCACACTGCGCCCCCCAGGGGAAGCATTGCGGAACCCGAGACAAGAATAAGAGGACCCTGTACATTAGGGATTGCATGGAGAAAAGAAACTTCATCTGCTACAAAATCGGCCAACCGTGGTACCATCCACCCTACCCCATGCCAATAATGTAAATATCAAAACATGTTAAATATAATAGCATATGACTATTACATTTAACGAATGCTCTGGTATTTTTGGTAGCAATTTGACATGGTGTTGGAGCCATAATGAACTATTACTAGCTATGGTAGGCTGTGTGTTATTGTTAAAATGTGGGAAAAGGGGAGTTAAATGTATGACAGTAAAATGAGTTATATAAAGCGGTGTGCAAACATGCTATGTTAAATGGTTAAATATATGGTTAAATATTAATGTTGAATGATTTCTGTGTGCTTATGCTGTGTTCCGGGTCAGCATGAATATTGTTTATTGTCTCATTAAGTGAAAAGATGACATCGCGACAGCTTTTCGACTGCAAATTATAGAAAGTATACAGCGGAATTATTGATTGCGTTTATGTTATTTTGGAAGTCAGTTAATAATATCTTAGTTCATATATTTTGTTAGTAAAATCCCATTGGATCTGCGGTTGCTTAGGCTATTGTTTGGATCGTGTGTCGTCAACCCTGCTCATTATTACTATTGGAATCCGCTGTAACATTACCTAACTCAATAATACTACATGTAACTGATTTTTCAGCGCTCCTTACAATGACAGTTTTTTTGTGTCCTGAATTATTCAAACATTTCCATTAACGCTATTATCAGAAAATAATCTGCCCATGGGCAAATCCAGGCACCAATTCTCATTGTTGTTAAGATTGCGATCATAGAGTTAAACCTACTGACATGCACGACCATACTCTCAGACAAATGCATATAGACTCAGATTTAGAGCTACTCTGAACAGGAAAATACCTAAATCCATAAGTAGTCGTGTAGGAATGCGATGTGTTCCCAACAGGCTTCCCACTTACATTGTAGGTGTGTTCAACAATGGTGTTTCATTTTTTGCATTATTGTGTGTAACTGTACATCTTATTTTCATAATCTGGATATGAGTGTATGGATATGACGTTTGTTTTGCTAGTTATTATTCTTTCAGGTCTCACCATAAAATGGCTGAAATGCAACGTTTTCTGTCGTTGCTATGGTGGTTGCTTTGGATGCTGCTATCACTGAAACCACATAGCTTGCATGATGATTGAATCATTGTCTTTGCGTTGTGTAGTTATCTGAGCTGTTATGTTATCTGTTCTTTTATGTAACTGTTTGATGATATGATCAATAAAAATGTCGAGAGTTGACAGAGTTAGAGTGCCCCAGAGATTACATATTTCTTCTTTGGATTTCCGACAGACTAGGCGCATATTTACCGCCACTCTGGTAAGCCAAAATTAATACAGCTTTTAAGGTTTTTGAAGGGTAAATGCAATCAATAAACTAAAAGGCAGATGAAAAAAACAATTATCAACATGGGGGTCATACAGGAAGTGATGTAATTAGTGATGTAAAGACATAGGGTCTGTTTCATATAAAAGAGGGCCTCAAGGATATAAAATATTATTTGGTGGCTCTAGCCCTATAGGAAGTGATGCAATCCCCACTGAGAGGTCATCAGAAGATTAAAAAACACCATTAATGAGGCCTTGGGAGTAAGACAGAGACGTCTGGTCTCTCCTATATGAATCAGGGCATTGACATCTCCTAAAATGATCAATTTGTAGGCTTTAGCCCTACAGGAAATGATGCAATTAGTAGGTGACCTAGGGGTGAATGACTAGAGACCTGGGGTCTCTTTTATATGAAATACAGCCTCAAAGACATATTAGATTATCAATTTGGGGGCTCTCGCCCTATAACTTCTGTGGTGTAGCCCTACAGGAAGTGATGCGGATGGTCATTGGGAGGTCATCAGAAGATAAACAGATAAAGAACCAAAGCACTATTTACTGGGGCCTAAAATTACTTGGGAGTAAGCTAGAGACCTGGGTTCTCTTTTATATGAAAGAGGACACATAAGATTATCAATTTGGGTGCTCCAGCCCTACAGGAAGTGACTCACAAAGCATCATCAAATGCTCCATCTCGTGACGTCTCACCCCACGGCCTGCTTCTGGGATTTTTAGCAGACATTTCACAACACGCATTTCTGAGAATAGGACCGTCTCATTTTTATTAAAAACTAATTATGAGCAAAATGCACATGAACTTTTTAAAATCTCATAAGAGGCATGGAGTGGGCCCCTTTTGACCCCAGCTTGAACACATCAAAACACATCAGAACGTAGCAAAACACATGCCAGCTGTGTTTACACGCCTAAAGGTTCCGTCTCACCGGAAATGAGGAACTTGAAACTGTCCGCCCTTTTATGCCCATTCGCTCTAATGTTGGAGGGGACACCCCTCATACACACGTTCCTCTGGGTCCCAGGAACATATCCGAGATTTGGAAAGAGCCTCTCAGAAATGTGACCTTCTGAAGGGGGGGCTGGGGATGGCATATGGAGCCAGATCAAACAGCTCTGTGATGATGATCAGTGTGTCAGATGGCACTGTAGAAAGAGAACCCTCAACCAGGCATCAACCAACTGTTGAACTTACTTATGCGAGAATTAAAGGTGCAATTGATAACATTTTTATGGAGACAAATACATTTTCAAATATAATCCACAGAGCTTTTAGAAAGGTGTGGAATAATGTCCCCCAACAAAATATTAGGATTGTGAATGAATAATTTAAAACATTTTTACGGGTTCAAAGTAAATGTTTTGTTCATCTCTGTGTAAGATGGCTGACGTTCCCACTTTTAACAAGGCTTGTGAGCCAATAGTATAATGACGTTGTTATCACATGGTATCGCTGAGTCGTCAGAGTTTGACAGTACCGGTACCAATCTCTAGTGCTTAGTGACAAAGTAACCTAAATCTATAGCTAATGTATAGCTACATGTTGCAAAATGAATCAATTACTCTACCACGAAAGATGAATCACTTGACATAACTGACGGTCTGAGTCTCACTCCACTCGATCGTGAAATATGCAGTCGCTTCTGCAGGGAACCAAGAAAAGTTCCATTAGGTAATGCAAAAAAAGAAGGAAACATTTTAAGGTGTATTTCTGTAAGATAGTGTGGAAGGTGTTTATTTAGCCTTTTAATATTGTTTTATGTTTTGATTTGAGTATTTAGCATGCAGTAATCACCCTCTTAATGATTCAAATGCTGTGATTTGCTTGTAGCCTTATTCGCCTCATCCGAGCATGGAGACTGAGCATATTTGAATGTCAACGATTTGAATGATCAGTTTACTGGACAAAGCAAATGACATATATTTGTTTACTTTGACTTTTTCCACTTCATTTGTTTTCCTCGCGGTAGAAGCATTGTACTTACACCAGGTAGAGTTAAATCATTTTGAATAATCTATATAGAGGATACTCATAAGTGAACTGAATAAAAAGTATGGAGGTAATTAATTAATTTAATAATAATACATATAATGACATGGCATATAGCCTAAATATCTTTTTTTTTCATGCCATCAAAATATATATTGTCCATTAGCCTTTTAGATTGTAAACGTAGGCCAACTAATTTGCCCATTTGTCAGCCACTAATGCCCCCCCTACCCCACCCACTCCCCGCACGCACACACACACACACACACACACACGTTCCGTTCAGCAGCCATACTAGAGCACGAACTACTATGGGATTCTGCACCGAAGGGAACTAGCAGGTTGGCCGAAGCCATGCGGTCAGTTGTGTAGCAGTTTCGGACGGTCGTGTGATTCATGCACGTCGTTGTCCTGCTGTCTGGTGGCGGTTCGGTGGGCCTTTCAGCTGGTCTCACGGTGGTCCGAACGAATTTTTCCGCTTGCAGGAATAATGCAGGCCAGTGCGGCCATGTAGCATTTGTACCAGTGCGGCAGATACTGATGAAAGAACCTGTCAAGGCAGCTGTACTGTATTCCGGTGTATCATGACGTGACACTGTACCGGACAACAAACTAGGTATGTGCCTCAATGTTTCCTTTGCGTTAACTATAATACCTTCAACGTGGGCTGGCCGTCCGACGGTGGAGGCGACAGTTCGTCCGACACATTCTGTGCGTTTAAAGGGGAGTCTATTTAAAGGGGAGTCGACTCGACGTCAATGGCATGTTAAAACCTTCGTTCGGTAGATTTCTATTAGTATTGGATTATTCTGCAGCCTGGTTGATGCAATGACAGCGATGGCAGTGCAGAGAAGCGACGGCATGGTTGGGGGAAGCCTGGGAGTTGGAGACCATGACAGCCGCTGAAAGGAGACATAGTAGACGAGGCACAAATAAACATGCATTTACTTCAGTAACACCCTGCCTTCGTTATTGTGTATGAACACACTCATGCACAATATGTTTTATGTGGTGAACTAGTATGTAGGGTTAGAGCTGTAGTCGGATGCCGACTACTAGAGCTGTAGTCGGATGCATTGTTCGCTGTTGGGAGGCGACGTGAAATTCTATATTTTACCATCATCATATGCTATAAAATGTTACAATAGTACAATAAAGAAGATGCAGATGAACCCTATGTAAAGATAGATAGATAGATAGTAGATAAATGATAGATAGATAGATAGATAGATAAATTATACATAGATAGATAGTAGATACATGATAGATAGAGAGAAAGAGATACTTAGATATATAGATAGATGGATAAATTATAAATAGATAGATGGGTAGATAGATAGTAGATAAATGATTAGATAGAGAGATAAGTCACAGCAATAGGGCATGTTTTGATACCTATTTAAATCTTTATATTTCTCCCTTTTGTCTTGTGGAGCAGAGCTGTTGGAAGAGCCTGTGAAGACAGAACAGGTGGTGGAGGTCTGGTATAAAAGAGGGAAAGTGACACTCCCTCTGCAGGATGAGTACAGACAGACCAAAACGCAAAATCATTCGGAAGAGATATGTGAGTGAAATGTTTTGTACATTTGTCACAATTAGTACAACCCTCAGACACACAATCGATGAAGTAAAACGCACCCTATGTCTTACTAAATGTGTGTCTGCGTGTGTGTGTGTGTACTCGCAGGACGTTAGTGATGGGATGCCGTGGTGCGAGGAGCGCCTGGTCCAGAAAGTTCTCTTTCTGTCCCTGAAGGAGTTCAGAGCCGCAAGGCGCACCAACACCCAGGGGCCGCACAGACTGAGACACGGGGCCACAGCACAGAAACAGCCAAGAAAAACAAGGCCAAGATCACACCCCACACTCAGAAAAAACCAGACACCTGTCTCCCTAGATGTGCCAGATCCAAAGCAAGTTCGCTGGCAAACACACGTGCTGGAAAACACAGAAGAAGAGCTAACACCGCCACAGATGTCTCGGAACACCTGTTCGCCACAAAGCAAATGCGATGGTTTTCAAGGCACGCAGATGCTCGTCCAAGTCCCACCGGCAGCCAAGGATACACAAGTAACAGGCGAGCGAGGAAACAGCCAGTCATTACCCAGCAGCCCCGTCACTCAGCCCAGAACACTGCGCTCACACAAGGCGCAAAACATTCTCGCGTTTTCAAACACATCCAAGCCTCAGTGCAAAGCTTCACAAACCCCACCGGACACAAGCCCGGGGAAATATGCGGAAGGGCTAAACAGTGTGTGTGTCGCGCCAAGCACATCCACTCCGACGGTACCGACCCGGATTCTGAGGTCACACACACCACCCGCTCGTCTCAATGGTAAACACAAAAGAAGATAGTCATCAGCCAATCATATTGTTTTGATGTATGTGTTGTATTAAATGTTTGACATATTGGACAACATATATGATAATACCAATCTATAGTAGCTAATAGAAGCCTTTATCAACTACAAATATGTTGTGATTCAGATTCAGATTATTTTAGTCATGAATTGGTCATGAACATACTTAAGAGCAACTCTGTCTTTAATTAGAAATTATAGACGCGCCGGTCATATTTCAGATGATCCATCTATTGGACCTTACCTCATATACATTTTACACCATTGACATGATCTGGCCACTCTGTTTCCTTCTCCAACAAGGTTCTCTAAGACAGGGTCTGCCCCTGCTATCCACCAATGAGAGACAGGGACTAACCTTACAGGCCTATCATCGCCATGGCAGCATGCGTCATGGCAGAGATGACGCTGCCAGCAAGAGGTGAGCTGCTCCAAAATGTTTGTTGCCATGCGCAAGCATTTGTGCTAAAAACTACAGTAAAAAGACAACACAAGTAGAGTATATATATATATATATATATATATGTAGTATATATATATATATATATATATATATATATGGTGGTGTATGACTG
>OMKP01021871.1:4875-16974 GCA_900302375.1 Bathygadus melanobranchus
TTTATCTCTCTTTTTCGGGACAAATGTCCTTAACCTGATACTATGTAAGATAAGATGTACTTAAGTAACGATCAAAGAAGATAAAAGATGAACACTAAAGTACATCTTATCTTGCCTAGTGTAGGTTTAAGGGCATGTTCACTCAGGACATATCACTTTTGTTCAACATTATTTTAAATCCTGAATGTTTGAAGAATGATTCCCATCCAACCGTGGCTAAATCGACGCAGGGATTTTCCCTCTTTAAAGCAAATTTGCTCAATAGCTATCCATGACGTGAAAGTCTCACTGAGAGCTTGGTCACAGTGTTACATTAAAGATAGAGAGGATGGAGGGAGGATGTGGCCAAGCAATGTGAAGCTCTAGATGGATTTAGTGTTATGCCTCAATTTCCCCAGTGCAGATTGAAATAGTCAGTTCACGTTTACACAACATTTTTCATTGAAACTTATATTGATTTAGTGTATTGATTTTTAACAGAGCAGGTGCGAGGGCCGTTGTCAAAAGTTATCGGAATGCACATCATGCTCAGTCAAGGGTGCGCAGCCAACAGCAAACTAGCAAGCACTCAAAACATTTTTAGAAATGAAGTAGCAGCCCCCTCGTATTTTGCAGAGAATTTCCACCGTTTTCAACTAAAATAAGTATTATTCGGTTACTTGCCCCTTATTTTAAACGATAGTTGTGGAACAGGAATTGGGCCGGGCTGCCGTATCCCAGCAGCTCCACCCTTACCGTGCTAACCCTCTCTGTGGCAGGTCCCCCAGCTTCCCTCTCATCCAGGACACGGTTCTGAAGGGCAAGCTGAGCGTCCCGGAGCTCAGGGTGACCCGGCTGATGAACCGATCCATCTCCTGCACCATGAAGAACCCGAAAGGCGAGCTGTTCAGCTACCCACCCAGCAGCCAGGTCAGAACCAGCAGACCACCACATTTTTATGCACATTTTCCCCAAAATATGATTATTTTGTTACTTTTTTCTATCTCCTTTTTAGGTCTTTATTGTAAAATGCAAGTAGGAATTATTCTTCTCATTTTTCTGCCATTTGGATAACGGATATATGTAGATATACTGTTATTATTTTTCTTTTGTGTGTACTTACAATGTGTGGTCATATTATAATATAATATAATCCACTGTCAGCAATATTCATATTTATTTTAAATATTAATTAAACGCCCTATGAGGAGTCCATCTCTACAACCAATGTTAAATTAATTGGCTATACATTCAACAAACCAGTAGCTCAGTAGATGGGTCTATTAAATATTAAACAGGAATACACTCCTGGGTCAAATTCCCCTGTGAAATCAGACGCCATATTGAATGGTACACAGAGCAGAAAAGACAAATGGTCTAGCCATACATGACCAGGCCCCCCTTCCAAACCACTGATATATCTGTCACATACACACCAAAACCATTCAACGCATGAATGGAGCTCGGGGCCTTTCATTCCTGTGTGTCCACGCTTAACTCCTTGTGCGATGTCCTCTGTCCTCTGCTCCTCTCTTCCTTCACCGGCGTGCCACCTCCACCGTCCTCCCCACCCTCCTACCCCGTCACCGGTGCATGACTCAGTCGAGCGGTTTCCCATAATGCCTTGTCTCCACTTGACCCATCAGACTGTGGCTGTCCCGGCGGCCAGGGCCCCAGCGCAGATCACCACGCGGCAGCTGATTGAACTGTTTTTCTCATCCCAGGCGGGCGGCCACTGCAAGAACATCCCCACCCTGGAGTATGGCTTCTTAGTGCAGGTAATGCCTAGCAGATGACACTAGGGGGCGCAGTGTGGCAGATATGTTTGAGAGTGTCCCTGCCTACTATTACATCTTTATTAAATGCGTTGTTGACTGAGTTTTAATGTTGGGGCGGGGCTATATTGGTGTTCAGGCTTTCACTGTCTCCACTCATTACAAAAATATTTGGGGGGGTGTAGCCGAATGTTTGATTGACGTGACCTGGTGACCCAAAATGGCCAATAACAGGTAGCTCATGCAATAGCATTTGGACCAGGATCAATCCATAGCACTACCATGTAATCCACTACATACATTTTCATCTAAAATATGTTTTCTTTCCGTTGAAACGTACGGATTTCTGGTCTGTTATGGTGATATCAAAACTGTTACATATCTTAAGTTACATACGTAAATATGTTCTGCGGACATGTTTATGTTTTACATATGTGTCCTATAAAAATATGCTTTATAGGACACATTACAGATGAGCCTCATAATTGTTTTCATTGTAATTGTGGTGTACTTCATATATAATATTCTATCTATTCTATTATCTATTTCACGGCATGTTTGAATGTTAAAACCTGCAAATACCATAACTAGTCTTCATTTATGTATCTTAAGTATCTCATCTCATTTACCGTTGTAGGAGACAGAAGGAGAGTCCAAAGCCCTGAAAGTCACGCTGGCTCCCTTGCGTTATGGTGTTATGATGTAGTAGTCATAAATATCCACAAGCATACATGTATATCTTTATATATGGCGTAGGTTAAAGAGGGGACGTTAAAACGTGTGTCAGACCATCTGCTGCACATGCAGCGGTAGATTTTAATGGCCTGCAGTTAAACACAAGCATTAAGTTAAGCCTAAATGGATCTCTCCCCGATACTGTCACCACGGCCACTATTACGATGACTTAGTGGCAATACAATGTTTACTATATTAAATATGGGTGTGTTTGTCCCCTGATAGATAATGAAGTACTCAGAGCAGAGGATCCCCACGCTCAACGAGTACTGCGTGGTGTGTGACGAACAGCACGTCTTCCAGAACGGATCCATGCTGAAGGTATCATCGCTGCTTAAATTATCTTTATTGCATTTATAGATGAACCTTTTACTGCTTAACTGACATGCATGTGTCCGTATGTGCGTGCGTGTGTGTGTGTGTGTGTGTGTGTCCGTATGTGTGTGTGTGCGCGTGCGTGCGTGTGTGTGTGTAGCCTGCTGTTTGTACCAGGGAACTGTGTGTCTTCTCCTTCTACACTCTGGGTGTGATGTCAGGAGCTGCTGAGGAGGTGGCCACTGGGGCAGAGGTGAAAACGTCAGGGTTTATTTTATTGTCATGTTTCATTATAATAGTTCACTAGTTCACAGTTTTATACCACGGTCCGGGTGAATATATAATGAGTTATGGCGATGGAGTCATAACCCTCGCTTACCTCACCCTGTTGTAATTTATACCGTGACTAACCGGCTTGGTTGTTAAAGGGACTAAAATCATGACAGCAGTTAGCGCTAAGCTCTTGCTTCATAACCTTTCGATTTTGAGTGCAAAGCCAAAATTTGCAGATGCTTTTATTTGATATTGTTGGCTGACCATGGTATGAGCGGGATAATCAACTTGTAGGTGTGCGTTAAACGGTTTCAAGGCACTTCGTGTCGGGTGGCTCTTCGCCGAACTAAAGATGTTCTCTCTCCATCTGTAAAGGCTGTTGCATACGCCGCAAGAACAGAGAACTTTGTTCTCGCTCCCAGGGCTGCGAGAACAAGAACAAAGTTCGTTCTGGCATTTCATACTTCACGAGAAACTCAAGTGCAGAACTCCTGGAAAGTCCTCAAAGGGCCCCGCCCACAGCAGCACACGCCACGCCCGCTAAGCAAACTTCCGCGCCGGTGGAAGCGCATTAACCACGCCCACTTCAAATTGACCAATCACACAATAGTTCTCGGACACGACTCGAGAAAAAGGTTCGGCCAGGATGACAGGCTGCGAGAAACACAGCCACAGCCCTGGGAGCGAGAACAAAGTTCTCTGTTCTTGCGGAGTATGCAACAGCCTTAAGGCTGCTACTCTGAACATATTATATTCCATAATGTAAGTCTTGTCTTAATATGATCTAAGGATGTTCCCTCTCTGTCTGTAAGGTGGTAGACCTGCTCGTGGCCATGTGCAGAGCCGCTCTGGAGTCTCCTCGCAAGAGCATCATCTTCGAGCCGTACCCGTCCGTGGTCGACCCCAATGACCCCAAGACGCTGGCCTTCAACCCAAAGGTCATATCAACAACAACAACAGTAATAACGATATACATTTAAGAAGTGCAACTGCTCTTTGAAAACCCAGAGTCTGCCGAATGCTTAAAGGTGGCAGACTCTATGAATCCCGAGGTTTGTTCGAGGAGGTTAGGGTAGGACGTGTAGTCTAGTCTGGTTTTCATGGAGTGGAAATGTAGTACGATGAAAGAAAAACTAATGCAACCTATGTTTATTCGTTGGGGTGTTTTGGACGCTTCAATGCTCTCTCCCTCTCTCTCTCTCTCTCTCTCTTTCTCTCTCTCCCTCGCTCTCTCTTTCTCTCTCTCCCTCGCTCTCTCTGTCTGTTTGCACCCCTCCACCCTTGGTTCCACCTGCCTGCATTCTAACAGAAGAAGAACTATGAGAGACTGCAGAAAGCACTGGACAGCGTCATGTCCATCCGAGAGATGACCCAGGTAACCCCACATTCTCTAGGAGTCTCAGGATTTTTGGAGACTTGGACATTGGATTTTAGTTTTCTTTGTCTTGTTTTGTATTTTTTTTTATCATAAATGCAGCTATATGGTTTGTAAGTTCATGGTGTTAGTGACAGTTCAGTATGATGGGCTAGTTGTCCGGGGTAAATATTATATACTTTCTGGCCTTGTTTCGAAGAGCTGCGATTTCTGTTATCGTAATGAGTGTGTGTGTGCCTGTGTGTGCCTGCGTGTGCCTGTGTGTGCCTGTGTGCTTGCACATATTTGTGTGTGTGTGTGTGTGTGTGTGTGTGTTTCCACAGGGCTCTTATCTGGAGATCAAGAAGCAGATGGATAAGCTAGATCCGTTGGCCCACCCCCTGCTACAGTGGTGAATAGTGAACCCCCATGAAAAATACTTTCACAAACACATCTTTTCCTCGAACAAATCAAGACTATAAGTGGATACATCGGGTGCATTCTAAAACTTAACCAATGACAATATTTGTTTGACGTTGATAAGCACACAAGTGTAATGTTGACAACTATAAGGATAATGCTTAAGTTTTGCCTGCCGGTAAATGTCAATTTCCCGTTTGTGGAAATGGCCGACGTATGTTGTTCAATCTTCTCCTCCATCTCCTGCAGGATCATCTCCAGTAACAGGTCCCATATCGTCAAGCTGCCTCTCAGTCGGGTAAGATAAGATAATTAGGTAAGCGTTAAGTGAAGATAGCATACGCTAACATGAGATAAGGGGTTACAGGGTTACAGTTATTAAGTTATTGATCCCCCATGGGCACATTTGGGCAGGTAGCGTAGCGAGCCACTGGTTCCAAAGTCTGATTGGCTGATGGTTAGTTTGCGCTCATCTCTCTCTCTCTCTCTCTCTCTGCCTCTGCCTCTGCCTCTGTCTCTGTCTCTGTCTCTGTCTCTCTCCCTCACCTCATCTTCTCTGCTGCCTCGCCCTGCTCACAGCAACTGAAGTTCATGCACACCTCCCACCAGTTCCTGCTCCTCAGCAGCCCTCCGGCCAAGGAGGCCCGTTTTCGCACTGCCAAGAAACTGTACGGTAGCACCTTCGCCTTCCAGTGAGTCCTCCACCCTCGCCATCCCTCTCTCACGTCAACCTTTCATTAGTTTCACTACTGTTCTGTTTCCAATCAGAGAAATGACATTCGTCAGTGGGCGACGATACACATTTACATGTATATATTTAATACAATTATAGAAGTATGTACATCTCTTTTTGGACAGCAGTCCAATTTGAAGATTGAACAGAATTCAGTGATGTGTGTGAATTTAAAATGGCGTTTTGAGGTTTGGGGGTTTGCCACATCATAGGAACATGTGGTACAATTGGCTAGGTTATAGAGTTTAATGAGAGTGAACGCAGCTAAACTCCTAATACTTAGCAGTGCATTAAATGAATGGAGTAATTGAAAACCATTGCCATTACAAAGCTGTCTCTGTGCTGCTGTGTGATAGCATAGTTACAAAGTTCTAGCTCTGGTTGAACAGCCAGACAAGAGGACACACACACACACACACGTACGCACATCAATTTGTTATTTTTTACATAACATGGTGGCCATGGAGCTGGAAACGTGACTGTGCACGTGACTTACATAAGACATCCATTTTTAGACAAGGCAAGACTTTACTGAAATAGCCTTCAAACATACTTAAAAGATGAGCGAATAAAGACCGAGAGCAGGATTTATGAGTAAGACGTCTAAAGACATCTTAAATGGTGCTCTTTTATTTGAAGTTCCACTACGTAACTTTTCACTGCACTCAATCAATGTGTGGAAGACATTTTTTTGTTTTTATTAGTTTATTAGTAACATAACAAATATGTCATGATGACCTAGTATCTCTTTCATTTAGTGTTCAAGTGTGTTAAATAGTCTTATGTTGAACTATATCATATTTAATATCCAGTTGAGATAAAAGATTATACATTTCAGATACAAACAACACGATTCCCCTGAAAGGGTTTTAGTAAAGGTCACACAGGAACAGCACTTTGGGATGAACCTAAAACCGCACGTGTTTGAGGTCCTAGCTTCCTTATGTAATCACACAACCCTCTGAATCTGTATCTCTTCCTCTTCTTTTCCTTTACACTTGCTCTAGTGGTTCCCATATAGAGAACTGGCACTCCGTTCTGAGAAATGGACTAGTCAATGCCTCTTATACCAAACTGCAGGTACGTAGCCCCGAGCAGTTGGGTTTATTTTAAGACGCAGTTCCATTTGGATAGTGCCTGCTCTACAGCAGAGCAGGCCCGCTATCCAGCTGATTCATTTTGACAGTCAACGGATGCCAGATTCCCTTCATACATTTTTTGAATTGGAGCTCAAGAAAAAGCACGGCACACAGATGGCCCCACCCCCAGACCTGTAAACTGTAAACTACTTCCTGCTTCCTGTATGAGCAGCCAATGGCAGCATCGCCCCTCCTCCTGTGTTCCTTATACGGAATAAACTGCACTGCTCTCAAATATTAGCATTTGAGGAAGCCACATGTGTGCCCTGCTTGAAGGCTCCAAGGTTAACCACTCAGAGCACTGCGTAAGATAGGTCCTTGGATACAAGGAGACAAGGGAGGGACGAGGGCTGTGCTAGTGAGTACGGTACGGATGCTTTCTAGAGCTTACTTGACGATGGGAGAGGCTCCTATGGAAGGTCAGTATTTGGTGTCCTATCTTAGTCGTGGAGTACAAGTCATACGTTATGAATTGAGTTGTATCCAAGATGCTTAAACCACTGACAGATATTCCCACATATAGTCCTAACTTTCTCATGGCTCTGGAAGTTTTTTGCGAAGATGAATCAGGAACCGAGAAGAAAGTTTCACACCGCAGTGGGCAGAATGAGTCATCTGCCAGAATGTGTGTGTGTGTGTGCTTGAGTTACCGCAGCAAGCAAGATAAATCCCAATGTTTCAAGAATAGATTATGAGACTTACAGATGGCTCCATGTGCCAATTATATCTCCACTCCATCTCCAACTGTTTGAAGTCCCACCCTATAACCTTTGATCCCTCCATTCCTTCATCTTCATCCCACCTCCACCTTGAAAGTCTTCATTGTGACGACGCAGGAGCTAAATCACTTCCCCTGTCATACCAGACCCCCAAAACCCTTGCCTGTTTGTTTTTACTTTTTCATCATTCAATTTTGCCAGACACGCAGTTCCTTGAACTTCCTCCACCTTCTTCATCTCAAAATATCTTCTCTTAGTCCCCTTTTTAAATCCCAAGGCAATTTGTCTGCCGCTGAACTCGTCTTCTCTCCTTCACCTTCATCACGGATGTTCTCGCCGTCTCGCAGTGTGGACCGTCGTCGTCGTCACTTTGTTCCTCGTCCGTTTCTCCTCCTCATGTCACCCTCTCATCTCATCGCACACAGTCACACTCACAGCTGTGTCTGACCAGAGGCGTGAGGGAACCTCTGTGGAGTCAAAGTTGTGATTACTCCTGGGCTATTCGGTCTTTGGTCTGTGTGACTCTTGGTGAATGTGCAGTCAAATAATGTTGTTATTTCCTCGAAACTAAACCACCCAACGATGTTTGGAAGCACCACCAAATTTACCATTTCAGAACAAATTGGCACAAATCTGATTTTCTTTATTCCCAATAAATAGTATTGTCTATCTAGCAAAATGCAAATAGACACTAGCCTCCAGAGCCATTGGCTTCCATTGTTGATGCACAATACTTTGTTAAGTCTCCAATCTGCCTTGCATCTCTTTACCAAAACAACTCTACTGATTGTTGAGTCAATTGGAAGCATGGTTCACTTTTGGACACTGATGGAAGTCTGTGGCACTATTCACATCTTTGTGAGGAGGAGGAGGAGGAAAAGCTCTTGTTCGTTTTCACGGGAGGTGCCAGTGTCAGATTATATAAGGATAAAAAACATTGAGTGATGCAGACCATGGCCCTTAAAGTCATTAGTGTGCAATAACGCTCTCTGGTGCCTTGGCAAAGGATTCTGTACTAATGCTATATGACCAACTATGCCCACAGTGGCGTGTCTGGCTGGTTCTGTGCGCGTGCGTCTGTGTGACTCTTTAGTGACCCTTGCTTCCTTCCTAATCCTTCCTAACCCAAGCTGCACGGGGCAGCCTATGGAAAGGGCATCTATCTCAGCCCTATCTCCAGCATATCTTTTGGATACTCAGGTAGGAACGACTCCTTGCTTCCTCACCTGCCTCTCATCCCGTGTGCCGCTGTGTTGGTTGAGTCCACGCTGTGTGTTTTACACTGCCTGGGTGTCGCGGCGGAGGAGTCCATTTTCATACGTGTGTGTCGTGTCTGCGCCTTGTTCAGTGGTGTTCAGTATTTGAGGTTGTGGGCGTATTTATGTGTTGCTTTCCATGTCATTACGACAGATGTGTCAATTTAAGGTGGCCGTCGCAGGCTTAATGCAGTAATGTACGAGCGACTGGATATGTTTTTGTGGGGTTTGCGTTGGGATGTGGCCGCTATAACAGATAATCATTGTCCTTGTTGAATTTAAGTTAGGTGTTTTATGCCCAGCTGTACTCAGAATGTCCATAATTCGACTGTATTCATGTCAAATTCACTGTTGAGAGCGTTGATTGTACCTCATTTATACACAAAAGTATAAAAAAAAAGCTATTGTTAATTTGTCAAGACTACAACTTCTATCTATACTAGCATATATGTATACTATTAGATACACTGTAGTTCCCCCACCATTGATATGAAAAACCGTGTTGAAACACCTGTTGAACACATGCTACAAGTGACCTGGCTTTGAGTATATTTCTGTGTTATAGAAACATGCCACCACTCGGGTCTGTGTAAATATGTTGTGACGACGTACCATTGTGTTCTCCACCTGGTACTTGTTAAAGGAATGGGGAAAGGGCAGCATCGCATGCCCACCAAAGATGAGCTGGTGCAACGCTACAACCGAATGAACACCATCCCCCAGGTAAACGCAGGCAGACAGATGCTATGCTAACATAAGCTACGCTATGCTATGCCATGCTATTTTGTAGCCCATTGTAATATAGTCAGTAGGCCTACATGATTTACAGAGGGGTGCTGTTATTACACTCTGAACTTTTCATTAGTGTTGGTTCATAACAAAACGAGCTCTGTTCTCTGCTTGCATTGTGATGGTCGTCTATGAGAGAAACCGCTGACTAACAAACATCATTTGGACAGAATGCCTCTTGTCAACAGAGCCGCCCCATACAGTCAAGATTCCTTCAGAGTCGAAATCTGAACTGCATCGCTCTGTGTGAAGGTAATCAGAAGCCCTGCTGACGCCACGTCAAGCTAACCGCGATGTCTATATCACATTGTTATCACACATTAAAAACCACCACCACTACCAAAGGTGTCCCAAACCACAGTGTGTAATTGTTCTTGTCTTCCCGAATCAGTGATCACATCTAAAGACCTGCAGAAACACGGCAACATCTGGGTGTGTCCCGTGTCTGACCACGTCTGCACACGCTTCTTCTTTGTGTGAGTGATCTCTTATACTTCAACAGAAGTATGTTTGTACTGGTCCAGCATGAATAGAAGCATGTCTGTGCAAGCAGGTGGCTTATATGACATATATACAAATACTGACCATATATGTAGATACTACTACTACTACTACTCATTATACTACTACTACTACTACTACTACTACTACTACTACTCATTATAACACTACTACTACTACTCATTATAATACTACTACTACTAACCTTGTTGGACCCTACTATTTTTGCAGCAGTAACATGAGTGATGTTACTAATATTAGCAATAATAACAGCAGTAGTATAATATTAATAGCCTTCCTGTATGCCTCATTCTCCGCAGGTACGAGGACGGCCAGGTGGGCGACGCGAACATCAACACCCAGGAACCCAAGGTGCAGAAGGAGATCATGCGTGTGATCGGGACCCAGATCTACTCCAGCTAATGGAGAGTACCTCTCACACATCAGAAGCTCTTACACTCTGTAACGCGCGGCCGGCAGGAGAACTAAATGTAACACCTCACAGGCAGACGGACGGACAGCGCTTTTGGACGACAGGCTCAGCCTCACACTGACAAGGCCGAGAGCAGAAACAATATATCAGACGTTGTTATCCTTGTAGTTTCCTGATGCTTTTCGTTGTTTGCCCTTCTGTTCTGAGTGTGGACGGACCGCTCGGTGTGCTAACCTTCCTGCGGGCTACACTGGTGGGTTTGTTGTTCTCTGTAAAATAAATGGTTGTGCTGTGTGCTCGGACAATCTCAGCACAACACGACCACAATGGAGGACAGAGGAAGACGTGACATTGACGTTTGTTTACACGCGCACGCACACACACACACACTCACACACACACACACTCACACGCAAACATATATAAATACATACAACGTACCTGTTGAATACGCACAAAGACAAAGATTCACGTAGTGGTCACACAGTCTGCTCCTCAAATAAACGTGTGCTCACAAACCCATACACACTCGCGCGCGCACACACACACACACACACACACACTTTGGTTGAAACTTCCTTTCAACCTTCTTTTCCATTTCCTCTCTAGTTTTGTCGAGGCTTCTTTTGTTCTTTTATCAGTGATTTTACTGATCCTTTGGACTCTCTCTCATCGTTTTTCTTTGTGAATATCTAGTGGAAAAAAAAGGAATAATTCCAAATGCTAATTAGATCCCTTTGTGGGCTAAATAATCGAAGGATTTACATGCATATAGAAGTTTGTTCTCTTGTTGTGTTTGCATTGCTTCTCTGTTGCGTTTATTGCATTCAGTTCTTTCGCTAATGACGTGAGTTGTGGTCCGTGATAAACTGTGTGGGTCGGAAAGCGTTACGCCCTCACTTTGTGTCCAATAAGTTGAGCAGCTAATACGTCGCTTACTAGCTTGCGCTCAAAAACACGAGAAAAGCTGAAATACGTCTTGTTTAAGACGTGAATTCATGTTCATCCTTTCACGTTCTGTTTGTTTTTTTTTGTCTTTGTTGAGAACATCGCTGCCCAACTGCACCTTGAAGCCATCGCTTCTCAAAATGGCCAGCTTCAATTTGTCATTGAAAAGTCACCTTTTGCAGTTCTTTGTACAAGATGACGGTAACATGAACTGACGTTAATATTTACTAACAGAATCCAGATCGACTACCACACAAACTCCTGATCGAGGAGGACGCTGGCAGTGGAAATGTAATTTGCTAACATTGAGGAGCGCCTATCTTGTACAGTTACCGTGGTCCATCAGATATGTAAGTCACGTGGGTGTGTGTGTGTGTGTGTGTGTGTGCGTGCGTGCGTGCACGTGCGTGTATGTATGTATGTATGTATACATGTCTGTGTGTTTGTTTGTATTTGCTCAATTATACTAGACATTGCACTTACTTACCATCTGCTCAACCGGGAGAAACAGACGGTGCTCAGATCTGATCAGTGGTGGACGGCAGGAAGTGCGTCAAAGCGAGAAGAGTCTGGAAGTCTGGTCTGGTAGAGGACCAGGGTCCACTGCTTGTAATGTCTGTAGAGACTCGATTTGAACAGACGCCAAGGAGTTGTGGGTGAGGGTGACGTGTACATATGGACATTGGAGACATTGTTGAATGATGATATTTGCCAGGAAGAGGTGCACACG
>OMKP01021901.1:0-14408 GCA_900302375.1 Bathygadus melanobranchus
TGAACATTAGCCTGTTGGATCTCTCTGTCTCTCTGTCTCTCTCTCTCTCTCTCTCTCTCTCTCTCTCTCTCGAGCATGCATGACTTATCAGGGATCATGTGGGATCTATATTCAATGAGGGTCTGCAACAAGATGGAGACGGTTTAGTTTACCTGGCTACATCTCTGAGTGGACTCCATTCTAAAGGTTTTAGCCCACATTTGACAGTCATTGGGTTGTAATCACCAGCATCGCTTAATTCTCACAGCAGAGCACCTTGGACCCTGCGGGTCTATGCGTGTTGTACAGCGGCAGTAGATCTGCTACGTTTCAATCTCTTTCCTGCTGAGCCAGCCGACTGAGCTCAACGATAAAAGACAAGAAGAGAGAGAGAGCCTAAATATTCATGGTAACTATCCCTCACACACACACACACACACACTCTCTCTCTCTCACCCTCTGTCTTTTTCTCTCTCTCTCACCCCCTGTTGTAAATGGCCCATAAACTGTCGCCGTTTACAGGGGAGATGGGATTTACAATTACATTTAGTCTTCTACAGAGCTAATCATTTCTCACAAATCTAGGCTTGAAATAACCCAAGTGCCTAGCCTGAATGTTCAGTTCCCTGCTACTGTACGCCAACATCGAAAAACGAAGAAGAAGAAGAAGAAGAAGAAGAAGAAGAAGAAGGGAGAATGTAACAAAGCCTTCCAGAAAACACTTTATCGAACCTTGCACCTTACAGCCTTTATTTTTTATCATGCGCGTCATGTGATGAATTAACTGTCATCTCGCATTTATGAAACTATACATTCAGCCGGGCCCCCGAATCACCAATGTATAGAGGCATGTAGAATTGCAATCTGCTGTGTTTGTAGAAGAACAGGGTGTGGTGGGGTGTGTGGGTGTTGGGGGGGAGTTCATGGTGAGGTGTAAGCTGACAGCACCCCCCCCACACACACACACACACACACACACACCTCCCCACACATCACTGGTGTTCATCCAAGTGTTAGGCAGAAAGCTCTGTGCTCCTGAAGACATTCTGTGCCCATTATTAATTTTAAATGCGTATTGCACGGGGAACAATAACACAACGCCTCTGGTTAAGCAATTAAAGTTATTAAAGTTTCGTTTGGTGTTAAAAAAAAAGAGTAAGTCATGGTAAGGTAAAGTAAAGGTTATGGTAAGGTAAGCATGTTCATTATAAACTGGGAGATAGCCTTCAAAGTTGCATTCAATGATTCATATTGTAAGGGTTGTGTTTCTGTTGTACTTTTATCTCGAATCACGGGAAGCATCGTTTTAATCAAGAGTGCCCGTTTCTCTCATTTTACGAGTGATGAGTTTAATTGCACTGAAACACCTTTGACACCATCGCTGTTCGCTGATGTGTTCTTCTGTTGTTTGTTCGTTCTTTGTGAATGGATGTTTCTCCTTATCACCGATGTTTACTTGAAAGCGCGCCAACAAAATCATTTTGTTTGGCTCCACAGTCACAGGTGAAGGACCTTTGAGTTGTGATCATTTCATCGCACAGCTGGTAGATGGTGAAATGGATTGCATTTGCAGTATTTAGCGCTTTTATCCAAAGCGTTTTACATTGCCTCACCGTCACCCATTCATACACACATTCATACACAGACGGAGGTGTCAACCATGCAAGGTAACAGCCAGCTCGTCAGGAGCAGCTAGTGTTAGGTGTCTTGCTCAGGGGCACCTTGATACTTAGCTACGGGGAGCGAGCCAGCAACCTTCAGGTTGCCAGACAACCGTTCTACCTCCTGAGCTACTGCCGCCCAGTTGGAGTCTTCCGTCCGTATCGTCTTTCTATAAGAAGCATTTTGTTAAAGGCTAAAGCACAAGCTTACGTACGTGGCTAAAACGTCTGTGAGAGCACATATCTGGCAGTGAAATACGCAAAGGCATCATGACCGTAGATCTTTGTGCTGTCGCATAATAACACATGTAAAGATAAAGAGTGTAAAATGATGACGCTGCAGCTTGGGTAATTGTAAATATATCATAATCAACATTAACGTGTGTGTGTGTTTACAGGTGGTAGGAGAGAGGCATGGTGCAAGAGAGAACAGAAGCAATAGCAGCGGACTTCTTTCATATGATGTTGGTGACCAGGGGTGTCTCGTTAACGACTGAAAACCAACCATCGAGGACTGAAAACCCACGGTCGGGGGCGATGGTTTTCAGTCCGAGTAACGAGACACCGCTGGTTTTGGTTTTGACAGTCCCTCCTTATTGCCCTTTTCCTTGACCAGGTGTCACAGATTTTGGATAGCATTAAAAAAAGCCAATGATCAGTGGCCTGTACCGCACTGAAGCATGCGATAAAAAAAGCTGAATTGAACTGCACAGGGCTGTGACGGAGGTTGTGTGTTTGGGTGCGAAGTTGTTTTTCTTTATTTACTGACCTGCAATATTGGAAACCTGGCTGGCTGCTGTGAGACACATTACGCCTTCCTCGTTCGCTGAGGAGAGAATGTCATCTTCTGACCATCTTGATGGTTTCAAAGATACCGGTTGGAGGTTGATGAGGTCACTCCAAGGGATTTCACCACACCTGAGTAGAGACCAGAAAACGACGGCAGAAAAGGGTTAGTTTGCAGACCTCGGCTTTACTCCAACAGCCGGCTACACCACAACACATGGATTGCTGTCAACAGTCCACTCTGATAATATATTTTATATTGCACTTTATCTACCCACCTACTTCGACCACCCTAGACCACAGAATCTTTCAACGTCTCAGAACGAGAAGACATGCTAATGCACAAAGACTGTAATTAATATTTGAATAAAAAGAGCCAAGTGACTTTGGTATGGAGGAAGGATAAAATATTAACTAGGTATTTGGAGAGGATCTCGTCATGTATTCACCGTCATGGTTTTCTTTGCACAGAGAGACAGTGGAGGCAAGAGTTGCTACTTTCCATATGAAAACTTGTGAGCAAGGTGACAGTAGCCACCATGGTGAAGGGTGCATGTGTGTGTGTGTGTGTGTGTGTGTCTAGAAGACTAGCAGGGGGTCAGAAATGTCAGCTGCATAAAACAGTCTTGCTGTATTATAGACTCAGCCTGGGATGTGCTGGTGAAGGGATGTCTCTACTGACACCCAATGGCTGGCGGTGTAAAATGTGAGATATTCAAATAATGTACGAAATGGATGATTCACCCATGAAACACCCTGCTCAGAATTGATAAGTGGAAACTGTAACCAATCAGTCACTAGTGAACGCATAAATCAGGGAATCAGACCAATTAATCTGCATTCATTGCCAATTTAGACTGTTGGAGAATCTGACGATTGTTATATCCATCTTTCTAATCTGTGTCATCTGTCACAGTTCCATCTGTCACTCTGCTCCATGGTCTCATTCCTCTTTTTTAATCTGTGAAATGCATTGCACTGTTTACAGGATTAGAAAGGTTACTTCCTAAATGGATTTGATTACCATTTGCATACAACCGGGTTCAAAAGTGTAATGCGTAACATAATTTAATATACGGCTCATTTTCTAATCTCAATTGATCTATTTTCATCCAATTACTTGGAAATTGCTCCTGTATGTCCTTGTCTCCAAGAACAACAATGGAAATTAGGAGATGTGTTTGAAAAATGCCTGAATCCTTCTCAAAAATTGTGATAGATACCTACCCACCTAAGGTAGGTAATCTACCTAATGTCTTTTTTCAAGCACAAACCATACGGAATCTCTCATTTCCCGAATCTTGCATGTGTCCGTGCTGGCACTCGAACAATGTTCTGTGGTTTTTTTGTGGGCGCCAAGAAATAGAACATGGTGCCGCTGACTTTTCAAGTGCTTGGAGGTTAATTATTCATCAGCCCGCTCTGCTCACAACAAGCCAATGAACAGCATGGCAGCAGGATTTGCCAGAGCTTCTGCTTTATTCCCTAGGAGAGGATCAGAAGTTTAAAAACCACATCCAGGCAGTAATTGAAATGCACGTGCTTTCCGGGCATATCGTGTCTGGGAGAAACTGGACAAAAACAATAAGAAACTACAGCCGTTCTCTCCCTGCTAAAGAAGGGAGCAGTCAGGATACAGATTGCTCCTTCATAGTTTGTCAAACTAATGGTCACCGCCACTTAGATAATAAGGTACACGCAGTATGCAATTAAATGAGTGGTTTGTGAACATGATGAATGCATGATGAATCTCCTTAGAATGTAGGCGGTCGATGGAGATGTCTCTGCTCACAATCACAATAAAAGACGTCGGGATGGGATTTTAAGCAGGGCCTAGAAATGTTTTTCCTTTTGAGTAGAACCTTGTAAATCTTCAATCAATATTTAAATATGCACAGGCAGACAGCGGTCCTTCCAGTCGCAGTGTTCGGTGTTGAGGATGCACAAATCTCATGTATTTGTGAGTCCACTCAATTCCAGTGGTGCTCTGCACCTTTAACTACCGCAAGCAGTTTGCGTGTTTTACTCGATAATATTCTGCGTGGCTGTAATTAAAACAAGATGTTTAAAAGAAGTCAAGTTCTTAATCTTGTCTTAGTCTTAGCACCTGCATACGAGTATTGCTAGCGAGTATTGCTATTGAAAGTATTCTGAAACATATGAAAAATATGAAACATACAAGACATTCTTTCATTCTGAAACCTTACAATGTCACCTAAAAACCAAGACACTTTCAGAACAATGACCGTCCCATATCTGCCTGTAATTGTTTTAACTGATTCTGTCTGTTTTTTTTATTTATTTGTGTTTATTTAGTTATTATTCTATTTATTTATGTATTATTTGATTTGTATTCTATTTGTGTAAGCTCTGAATCATTGTAAATGAGGGTCCTCCTCAATGATTCCTACAAATTATACCTCATTTAAATAAAGGTTGAAATTAAATTAAATGAAAAACAAGACTTCAGTGTCATGGTCCACTCTACTCCTCCAACTGATATGGAGTGATCTCACTGTGAATTTAATATTGTATAATATGCTATTACACAATATTGTACTAATTCTGGGTGAAGATAGAATACTTTACTGTAGAATCAATAGCAATATCATCCGCATAACATAGTGTAGCAATATAAATGAAGCAATAACAACTTAACATTTCCCATGAGTATATACCAAGTAATGTACCTGATGTCTGACCTTACATGAAACTATTCTGTTATAGGTTTACATATGGAACCAGTATAATCCAGTTCTTGGTCCACTCCTCACAGCAAATATGAGGACATTTTACTGTATAATTAATGAAGTAGGCCGCTCACAGTGTGTGGTTGAAGTGTCGACCGTGTGGCAAATAAAGGACGATTGTCCTCTGATTACTTACTTACTTACTAATATCAACTTACATTATCTTGAGCCATGATACAATATTGTAGGCTACTTATTCACCTTTCTCGTTGACCTTACATGAAAAAACGTCATAGGTTTGTGTGTGAGAAACATGATCCTATCACATTAAATAGGCCTGCGGAATTATTTAACGGTGTAATTTTTAATTAATAGCAACGTTTATGAGTATCACAAAATGTTTGTCCCTACATTAAAAAGGGTTGCTTCTTAGGGTTGCTCATGAAACAAATATAATATAGATCTGGCTGGATTTTACTGATTAAGTGCAATAATTGGTATAGCATTACACGATGCTGTTCTGATATCGGTTGCTCTGGTGTCTGACCTTTCATAGTCCGCCGCTGTCACACTAAATATGGTCCTTGGCCACGCCCCCTAACGCAACGTTGCATCAGATTTCCACCATTTCCGGGTACGTCACCAGCCACCCGGCTTCTGAGAAGTCTTACTAAGCCCCACACACTTACCCCTGAAGTCATCTCTGCTGAGTGGTTGTTTGCGTGGAATGGCCGAAGACAGCGTGGTGGACAAAATGAGCGAGTTGGAAGTAGAAGACAGGAAAAAGGTGATTATTCAGATGGCCGGCGTGAAGACATTAGTAGTTTATTTTGTGTAGCAATGTGTCAGCTTCATGCTGTCACAGCCGTGCGTTAGCTCCTGTAGCTAGCATCCGTTAGCGAGGTATTAACATAAATACTGCATCTTACTCGTCCACAAACCTCAAGATACATGCTTGTAAACGCTTGCGATTCAGAAAGCGCACTTCTCCAGCGAAATCATTCTCGTAATGTTATGTATGAGCTGTATAATGTTTTCAAGTTAGCTCTGTATTCACATGATGTAGATAGATGATGGCGATAATTTATGTTTCACTTCTGGTAGGGAGGAGCTGGCAAAGATGGAGCGAAGAAGAAAGCGAAAGTACCTGCGGGAGACTCTGCTGGGAGGGGAGAGGTGAGTATTATGTTTTACACACTATCTTTATATGCATAGTGCAGTTTAGGAAAGCACACACACACACACCTATGTTCAGCCGTGTTTCCCTCATTATCACACTGCTGGTGCTGTTGTGTTACAGTTGTCCCCCCCGCCTGGCTACATCACAGAGCGCCTTGATCTCTACACAAAGCTGAAAGCTGAGCACGACGCACTGCTGGCCGAGAGGGCCGAGAAGGACAGCCAGCCCATCAAGGTGTCCCTGCCAGATGGTAAAGTGGTGGATGGGGAATCCTGGAAGACCACCCCCTATCAGGTGGCCGCTGGTCTCAGGTCAGTGTTGGAGATGTTTCGTTAATATGTACAGTATTCGTTGTGGTTGTGTTCCAAGATCAGCAGCTTTCTGCCGTCGACGTCGTTCACCGTCCGACAATGAGAGGCTACCGAGCCTCATGACTCATTTATTTTCTCATGTTAAATGATGTTAGTCAAACGTATGGACAGTAACCACCCTGTGCAATGGATACCACACCCTGCTTGTTTGCACGCACACAGGCAAGCATACACACTTTTGAGTTGGCTAAAGTCATTAGGGTTGCACTCCTTTTAGTTTCCATATGTGTATTTCCCCTCCAGTCAAGGTCTTGCTGACAACACTGTCATTGCTAAAGTGAACAACAGCGTCTGGGATCTGGACAGACCTTTGGAGGGGGACTGTAGCCTACAGCTGCTCAAGTTTGATGATGAGGAGGCTCAGGCGGTAAGCCCCTTCTTCTGACAATGTTATAATAATAATAATAATAATAATAATGTTATATCATTATTATTATTACTAATACATTTTTACCATGTCTGATGAATTATCATGGCTTCCTGTTGCATGGTTTCCAAGTAAGAGATGAGTAACACAGGAAGCGCAGAGTTGGTATGATGAAACAAAATGAGTTCATGTTGACATATTGGGAAATATAAAATCTACAGTCCATTCTAATCACTTTTATTTCCCGTTATTCAAATAGTTTAACTGTTGAATGTGTTCCAAAAATTGAAGTAAGTGGTTTGAAATGTGTTGCTTCAAGTCGTTAGAAATTAATCATGTTGCGCAAATAATGGAGCCCATTCATAATAATGTACAATAATACAATCGTTCACACCTCGATCTGAGAATTTTAATAGTTAGCCGTGGTGGCCAGCATTCTTGTCAACTACACCCTGAAATTGAGTTGTGTTTAACAACGTCTCTTGTTTTAATTTATCAGTGTTCCTGCAGTGCAGGAGTAAAGGAGAGTCGACAGTTATACGATATGGCTGTTTCCTTTGGGTTGTTTCACTACAGAAACCGCTGGTATCAGTTGGCAAGTTTATACAGGAGGCTGTGTGGGGGTGTGACTGTGAGACATTTGAATCTTCCCTGGGGCATGAGCCAACACGTTTAAACCCACTGTAAACCAAACACCTGCAGCAGTCCTTTTTAAGATGAGGAAAATAATGACAAGCACACAATTCACCGTTCCCTATACTTCAGCAATGCCCTGAAATTAAACACGTTGACATAAAGAAATGATGTCCACGGTTGTCTGTGCCTCCTCTCAGGTCTACTGGCATTCCAGTGCCCACATCATGGGTGAAGCCATGGAGAGGGTGTACGGTGGCTGTCTGTGTTACGGGCCTCCCATTGAAAGTGGCTTCTACTACGACATGTTCCTGGAAAACAATGAGTGAGTCACACAGGCGAGGGCTCGGGATTGGCCGTTTTGCTGCTTGATTAATTGTTGAATTGTTTATCTTAATGTTGTTGTTGTTGTTGTTTTTTTGCTGTGTATTACGCTAATAGGGCTGTGCGTCAAGGCGTGACAGTGTACATGGCGCTAATGTTGTCAAACTGGATTACGATTGTAAGCCTGGCCGCGATTCTTTAAACGAGGGGATGTTATTACTGCACTATATGGCAGCATATTTCTAGAATACTAATGGTACAGAATGTTCCGGAGATCCCTCAAACCTAAATGATGTTCGCAGAGAAACATGTAATTTGTTTGACCTTGGTCTAAAGGGGGCGCGTTTTCCTCCGCCCCACTCTGAGGCGTGCTAAAGATTGCTGTCTAATTAATTCCACAATCCCCTTATTGGGGTCATTTTCTGCTAATTCCATCGGGAGACTCTTAGCTAGTAATGTACAGTGTCGTTTTGACTTTGCACAAGACTTGTGCAATGTCATTTTGAAATTGCCTAAGCCCTAATCTCGGAACCCAGAAGTTTTATTTATTTATTCATTTATACATTTATTATTTGAATAAGAATAACTAGTGGATGGAGGCTGCTGTGAATCGGTGGCAGAAACTCGAGCTCGCAGGTCCCATCAACTCTTCCAAAATGTTTGTCTAATCAGCTTTCATATAATAAAAAAAAAAGTCCACAACGGCATAAACAACACACATTCAACATCTGAGACTGAGTTGGCAGTTTTGTCTTCACTGTCAGTAGATAGACAGACATACTCACGTTAGCAAAATACCCGTTTCTAATGCAAGGCATACTTGCCGAATCCCGCCCTCATGACAAATCCTCGGTTTTTGGCTTCTGGCACACACATATCTGCTAAATGATGAGGTCACATTGTTGAGGTTTTGTTGCTCGTTGCTCACTCTGTCTGAGGTGCAGACTAAAATTGGGTCGAAGCGCTCGGCACGCTCTTGTAACTTTTTTGTATGCGGAGGCTCGTGTGTTAATGCTAAACGCTGTTCCCCTCCCGCAGAGGAGTTTCAAGCAATGACTTCCCAGGCCTGGAGAGCCTGTGCAAGAAAATCATCAAGGAGAAGCAGCCGTTTGAGAGGCTGGAGATCAAGAAGGAGACCCTGCTGGACATGTTCAAGGTTGGTGTGCACATGTTTAAAACACGCCAAGTGTCTTCACGGCACAATACGCAAATCATAAGAATCCAAAATAATGTAGATTTTTTAATTTGTTCGATACAAATCATTATTAGTAGTAATAAAAGAGACAAGGATGCGATAAATATATACATTACATAGTCATGTATGTAGATTTATTTATGCCTCTTTCAACACACTTGTATGCAACCATCCTGTCCATGCAGAGTGACCTTGACTGTCTTTTAAAACCACCTTTTTTCTCTGTCTCTGTCTGTCTCTCTGTCTCGCTCTCTCTCTCTCTCTCTCTCTTTATATCTCTATATCTCTCTGTCTCTCTCTCAACAGTACAACAAGTTTAAGTGTCGTATTCTCAACGAAAAAGTCACCACTCCCACCACAACAGTTTATAGGTTAGTCCGTGGCCTGGCCCAGTTGAAAAGCTTCGTGCTTTATTGAATTTTAACAGTTCTCTCCATAGTTATTCATTTATTCATGCTTAGGAAATGATGGGGTTTTACTTGAAAAATATTTTTTGTTTGAAAGGAAGTTTTAAGTAGGATATTATTGACGTGACATGAACTGTGGTTCAGTTATTTACATTTTGCATATGCCAGGCACGTTTGCGGTACAGAGGATTATTTTGTTAAGTTTACTTTTTAATTACCATAATAATAATTACTTCTGTGTCATCAAACTCTGCACCTTCAACCATAACACTGAACCATTTCCATTCTGGTACATCTTGTTAAACTTGTATCGTGTGTGTGTGTGTGTGTGTGTGTGTGTGTGTGTGTGTGCGTGTGTGCGTGTGTGTGTGTCGTAGGTGTGGTCCACTGATCGACCTCTGCCGAGGTCCACATGTGAGACACACCGGCAAGATTAAAGCCATGAAAATCCACAAGGTAAACGGAACACTTACCTCATTAATTTGTGTTAAAGGTGTAGCACATTGGCATCGATTACACACCAGATAAATAATAACTAGATAATGAAGTTAAAGGTGCTGTAGTTTTTATTTGAGTGTAATTTGTTAGCAATCCGTTGGCTATCCACTGTGAGTGTCTGTTTAGCGTTGACTGCGCCTCTCAGCCAATAGCAGCCATTTTGGATTTTAGACCACCCCCGGTTCATTTCTGACCAATCAGGACATCTTTTCCGTGATTGGTTCGGGGAATGTGTCATGCCTGTCAATCACAGTTAGTCAACACTACTCAATGGCGGAGAATCGTTTCTCGCCTAAAGCACCTTTAACCTGCAGTATAAAAGTTGGCACTTATTGGTATTTACGTCATGACAACGGCCGCTGTAAACGTGTACCCTGGCTATCTAGAACTCCTCCACATACTGGGAGGGGAAGGCGGACATGGAGACCCTCCAGAGGATCTATGGGATCTCCTTTCCGGACACCAAGATGCTCAAGGAGTGGGAGCAGTTCCAAGAGGAGGCCAAGAATCGTGATCACCGCAAACTGGGCCGGGTACGGCACTCTGTTTATCTTACTACATTTCTCTATCTGTAGACCCACTGTATCACAGTGGTACGGATAAGTAGGCCGTTTCGCACTGGACTAAATGCGTGCCGTGTGTTAAGATTCCCAGAAGAACTGTTTGAACCAGGTTTCCTAACAGCCATGTAAACACAGAAGGCTGATTACACAGCGTTGTTTCTCCCTCCCCCGGTTACAACACCTAGGATACCAGGTTATGAACTGTTGATTCATCGCTTATCGTCAAATGTTATGTTTGGATTTGGCACGCCTGTCACTTCTTAAATTGACCCCGGCTATGTTAACCCATTAACGACCGTTAACCCATTAATGACTATGTTAACGGGTTAGCATAACGATTAACCTAACATAACCGCGTTAACAAGTATGTGGTTACTGTGCGTAATCGGGTTTCCCTGTGCACGTAACCGTACTGATGGATGGAAGTGGCAACAGTGGAAGTGACTGGGAAGTGTCCCGCATGTCTTCTCTGTAGGAGCAGGACCTCTTCTTCTTCCATGACCTGAGCCCAGGGAGCTGCTTCTTCCTGCCCAAGGGGGCCTTCATCTACAACGCCCTGGTCCAGTTCATCCGAGTGAGTCTGAGCTGGCGACACACATCAGATAGATGTGGAGAGATGGAGATACGGTGGTTCTATTGATATTGGCATGAAGATGCTCTCATTTCTCTGTGTGTGTGATAAAAGATCACAAGGCTACTGTGGGCAATTAATTTTGCATTTCACTCTGCTAGAACAGTTTTGACAAGATCATAAAATTGGATACATTTTATTGAATGAAATCCAAGTAATGTCTCGACACCGGCCTGTTATTAAAATCAATAAATCACATATTCTATCTTTGTAGAAAATCCCATTATATGTCTCCCATTTATCTTTTTAAATAAAACGACACTTTCTGCCATTTGGCAGAGTGAGTACAGGAAGAGGGGCTTCCAGGAAGTCGTCACGCCCAACATCTACAACAGCAAGCTGTGGCACACCTCCGGCCACTGGCAACACTACAGTGAGAACATGTTCTCCTTCGAGGTGGAGAAGGAAACCTTCGCACTCAAACCCATGAACTGCCCTGGACACTGGTAAACAACAAAGAACCACCTACCTTCCTACCTACCGAACGTCAATTAAATGCAGTTCAATCTTCATCATCTCATACTTTTTGTCACGTTCTGTATTTTTTACATGTGAATACATTGTCCAATAAAAATAAATGTTCTAATGGTGGTAATAATGTTGATCATGATAATGATCATGATTATGATGATGATTAAGATGGTAGTTAGTAGTTTCAAGTCAAGACATCCAATCACCAGATCTCCTGATTTGTAACCGGAACAAGTCATCATTTTTCGTCAATGATTGCCGCCCTCTTCCACCAGTCTGATGTTTGACCACCGGCCCCGCTCCTGGAGAGAGCTGCCCCTCCGCATGGCCGACTTCGGGGTGCTGCACCGCAACGAGCTGTCCGGGACGCTGACCGGCCTGACTCGGGTACGACGCTTCCAGCAGGACGACGCCCACATCTTCTGCACCATGGACCAGGTGAGCACGGGGTTACCATGTCACCGCCATGTTCATGGCGACCTTGGATTGTGACCTCTGCTGGAAGGGGGAGGCTTGGAATGAATTAAAAAAAAAAAAGTTTTAAATATTAGGAACGGCTCATGTAGCTGAGCCATTATCAGCGAGAAGAAGTACAGAAAAGAAAATATCATTTTATTGCTAAGGAAGATATTGCAGAGTCGTTAATCTGAGTTGTTAGATGGTGACATTTTTATTACATTCTGTAGTTTCCAGAATCCCCAAATATCCTTCTTTTTTTTAACAGTATTGTCTAACTTTTTCTGGAAATGATGTCACACAATAATTGTAATTAGGCTCAGCCGTCCGTCAATATGTACAGAAATGATTCAGTTCAGGGTTTGTCACCTTCAAAAATTGCTGCGGTCTTTTCACTGCTGTACAAACCTGAAGTTTTCTTCCCAAATGAACACACACACACACACACACACACACACACACACACACACACACACACACACACACACACACACACACACACACGGTAATGTCAGCTGTTAGATGGTGCAATTGTTCGTCTGTTCCTCCAAATTCACACTGCGCAAGCTGCCTCTAAATGAGGCGACGGCGCGGCCTACGCCGGTTTGAAAAGGTCACGGCCATGACAATCGTCTTGTTGACGATGTGTTCAGAGTCTGACGGCAGACACGCTCCATCCCTCGGTGGAAGGGTCCTGTCGCGTGTGCACGAGGAAGTTTGTGGAAGCATAATGACTCGAAGCTGCCGAGCTCCGATGTCGCGGTGACATCTAGTTTAAAAATAGAAACAGGTTCCCTGTGTTTGCCGTCACGGTGCCTACAGGTAGCAACAGTGTGCTCCTAAAATTGATTTGTTGTAGTCTAGCCACAGGTTAGGCAAGACAACGAGATCCACATTTTCACCGGTGCTCTGTCCAGCTATTTTGCAGGCTTTTAATCCTGAGCAATTAGCAATGCGTTTGTATACATGGCTTTAATGAGCAGGTAGGGGTCAGGACGTCTTGCTCAAAGACTCTACAGGTAGACTGTGGACGTGGGGGATCGAACCCAGCCACCAAGCTGTCCTCTTTAGCAACACTTAGCTGACGTTTGTCTCCAGATCGAGGGCGAGATCATGGGCTGCCTGGACTTCCTGCGCACTGTCTACGAAGTGTTCGGCTTCACCTTCAAGCTCAACCTCAGCACCCGTCCTGAGAAGTTCCTGGGGGAGCCCGAGGTCTGGGACCAGGCAGAGAAGGTAAGGAGGGTCTCCGTGGAGGTCATCCGGTTGGGTTTGTTAGCGTACCTGCAAACCCTCGGTCTTTGCTGGATGATGTCGATTATGTCCATCCTGGTTTGTTTGCACGTACACATTGCACTCTTTAACGCCAGAGCTGCTTGGTGTCTATCTTTATCTCGCTAGGCTTTTCAAGGCCAAGAGCCAATTCTAATTCTCGTGAGTGAAATGATGGTACAAATAAAGTATTCATTTAGCTTCACTTTAGTTATTCAACGGTAAATGCTAGCCAACCTCGACTCATCACCGCGTGGCGTTGTAACCATTTTCTGACTAATGCTACAAATGGATAACATAAAATGTATAAAATGAATGCATTGTATACGTATATATATTTATTGCTTTGTTTACTTGTTGTTTTTGCATGTAAAATGTCCACATCGTTGCAACACTAGCATACAGTGGCTAGCATGGGCAGCGCTTCCCGACACTTCGGCATCCAGTTTGAACCCGGCGTCCCGTTAGCCGGAGTGTGTCTCTGTCTGTGTGTGAACGCTGATGAACCTATAGACTGACACGCGTAGCCGTCGACGTCCCTAGCTGTAACCTTTCTTGTACATTGCACGCCAGAAGTCGCGTTGAAAGCATGACAACGATGTGGTGATTTCCCGTCAGTGGTAATCGTTAAATCCTTGTTTTAATCAGCAACTGGAGAACAGCCTGAAGGTGTTCGGTGAGAAGTGGGTGCTGAACCCGGGCGACGGTGCCTTCTACGGACCAAAGGTAAACCGCAACTCACGCGGGACTTACACCAAAGCGTCTGGAAGCAACCAAACTCGTTTTTCAATGTTCCCGTTTCTCCCCTTGTAGATTGACATCGAGATCAAAGACGCGATCGGCCGCTACCACCAGTGTGCCACGATCCAGCTCGACTTCCAGCTGCCGATCCGCTTCAACCTGAGCTTCGTCAGGTACAGCGAC
>OMKP01021919.1:6107-17347 GCA_900302375.1 Bathygadus melanobranchus
TATATATATATATATATATATATATATATATATATATATATATATATATCTCCTTGGGTTCCTACTGATCTTCACTGTCACTATCTGTCATAAATCAATGATATAGCTACTCCAAGTAGTTTAGTGTGGTTGTAGAAGGGAAGGGAAGGAAATCTGATTAAACAATTAGTGTCAATTATCACCGACTGCAAACAATTGGTCTCTAGTGCCGGGGGCTTAATTACAGGCGACTCTCAGCTCCTTATCATGCGCCGCGCCATGCACTGGTGATTCATGTCCGACTCATGCCTGTCCCTCAAGCACCATCAATTACCCACATGTAAACAAATCTGTCAGAAGAGAAAACTGCATAGGGTCCCAGACCAGACTGGCATGTACTTCAGGCAACTCAAAAGCGCACTCTGTGTGGGGGAAGGCTGTACGTATGATGGACATGTAAGAAAGGTATATTTGATTTGAAGTTGGATAAAGATCAAGTGAGATTGCTTGTTTAGGTCAGGTTCCTGTTGTTGGTTTCAAAATCAGTAAGTCAGCAAAAGAAAACAAAAATGTTGACTGCCTGTTATATGTATATTATGTGTTCTTATTATTATTATGATTATGAGTTACTATGGCTATGCTTACTGTAACATGGCTATGCTATGGTTATGTGCTATTGCATTGCATTCTGTCCGATAATACAAACTACACAGTTGTATTATACCGGATTGTGTTGTGTTGTGTAGTGTTGCAATGCAGTGTGTTGCATTTTGGTTAGTTTTCACTTTCACACAAGGTTAGGGTTACAGTTATGGTTTATGTTAATACTCAAATGACTGCCATGTTTTGTAATAGGTTTGATGACATTTTGTTGCTACTGAAACCTGAAGTAGAGCAGCATCAGAGAGAGGATGTAGCAGGACAATACCAAGCCACAAAATGTGAAGCGTGAGCATTTATTAATATAATAATGAAACACACACACACACACGCACACACACACACACACACACAGGCGCGCATGCATGCATGTAAGCACTTACACAAGAGTGGAGAAGAGCATCACCAGGCGTGATGACATGTTAAATTACCCTGGTGATGTATAGCTTAATGAACCCCTTGTGTTGATCACGCTTCACATTAATCAACAGCCAGGAACAGATTCCCTTATTTTCTCAATGCTGCCTTGATAAACTACAATTTCATCTAACCTTGGACAGCAACTTTAATAGCTTCCACAGGACAACTGTCAATACTTCCCTGGGTATACAGAGATTAAATTGCAAGGCAAGAAGTGTGTCGTGGCTTCCTCTGTGAATCCCTCTCTCTCTCTCTCTCTCTCTCTCTCTCTCTCTCTCTCTCTCTCTCTCTCTCTCTCCACCCACCCCTCACTCTGTCACCCCCACTACTCCACTTCAAACCACAATCTGTACCTTCACACTCTGTGCACGGCCTGCATTTAAATGCCAGGCAAAGTCAAAACACAATGAGAAGTCTGGTCAAAAAACTAAAATACAGAGTAAACACACTGCAACACATCGAGCAATCATCAAAATAATCAAGTGTATGTGCTTTTTTTTATTGGACACACAATGAACTGTGCCAAATCATTGTGCTTAAAAGTTTAGTTACAGCCACGTATTCTTGTTGATTCATCAAGAGGAATTGTTCTGCTAATTCTGATGCCCTGATGCCTAACCCTAACCCTTATTGACCATAAGCATAACATCACTTGTGTTATGATAGTGTGTGTGGTGTGTGCTGTGTATGAGTGTGTGCTTGCGCACACATGTGCTTATTTATTTTCTTTGCTTAACTAACATTGCAAGCATTTCTCTAGGTCAACATTTGTATTCATATATTTTATTAAATAGATTCATCATTGGTCTATGTTTATGATCGGTATTGCATTTTTTCCCTGCTGTGTGTCAGTTCATTGGTGAGTACACAGCAGTGACAGCCAGTGACATGAGCTGTGTTAGTGTGATGTTTAGTGATAACCTACACCCTTGTCAATTGAGCATAAATTGTCGACCATGAGCAACCCGCTAGCTGATTAAAACCAATTGTCTGGGCAGGGAAGGACAAGGCAACCTCTTTATTGTATGATAAACTAACTTAATGGAGGAAGACAATCTTCCCTCTGGGAAACTGTGCTGACTGTTAATTAAAACAACTGGGCTGTCCGAGTAAGAGGTAAGGGCCTATCTGTTATTGTGCCAACAGCCACTTGAAGGAAATTTAGAGAGCCTTTGACAGATAATCTCAGATACTGTTAGCATTAGCATTTGGGAGACAAAAAAATATATATATTATTGAATTATTGGTATTGTATAATCATATGTGCATTAAATATTAAAACCCTATTGTCATTGCAAGTCTTTATTAAACTAAAACAATTTGTCACGTTTGACCAGAGACCATAAGCTTCATCTCTCGCTCCCCCACTCAGAGAGAGCAGGAGTGTGAAGATCTGCCCTATGCTACTCCATTGTGTGCCATGGATGACATAACAAGGACGGCAAACATTTCGCTGGTCCTGCATCTCGTTGGATTCCTCTACCCACACTTGAGAGGTGACAAGCATACACACGGACTTCCATTATTATCCAACATGGCTAGAATGGCTGCAGGAGGATAATTAGTGAAACTTGAAGAGCCAAGGCTAATCCTAAGTACTCCACTTTGTATGCCTACCCGCCTGTCTCTTAGACTGCCGCTCACACTGACAAAGTGCAAAGGGCTGGGTGCAGGGAAAGTCAATAAGGAGACCTCATGGCCCACAGATGTACAAGTCAGGCCAAATAGCTGCAGAATACACTCTTTTACCTCTCTTGAAAGATATTTGTAATTTGCTTTAAACAAGTAGGCCAAAGACAGTTTGAAACCTCTGAAACAAACACATTTGTAAGTGGTGATGAACAATATTCCTTTCATCTACTTAAAAAAAACAGTTGATCCAGGCAATAGTGCTCATAAATCCAATGCATGTGTATAAAAGCAGCTTCAAAGTACAAAAATAACATTTAAGAGAAGGAGACCTGGTGACCAATTGAATGACAGGTGCTAAGAACGCATCATTATCACGCCATCTCTGAAGTCTTTGTTTTACAGCATTCGTCACACTGACATGACTGCACCTCTGGGGGTATTTGTCATTTAACATGCAATTATCCCAACACTGTAAGGAGATCAATTATGAACGTGTAAATTACCATACGCTGTCTATAAACCAACATAATGACAACTGAAAGAAGTATGGCATATATATATATGCCCGGGGTCGCTTACACTAGGTAATGATTTTGATTAAGGCACTTTAAGTACTTTCTTGCAAAACATAATGTGTTCACATGAAAGTTTAGGAAAATCTGGTGTTAAAAGTTTCATTTTGAAATTTGAAATTGTATAATTTTGCGATTTGGCGGTTCTGTCCACCACCCCCCACCCTTCCAGACCAGAGGCTCCCAGGCGCCCCGGCTACACGGACAAAGCCTGAAGCAGCTGGCTGATCGATACGCCACAAAGGCTCAGAGGTTAGAGCAGTCAAAAGAGTGTTAACTAGCCATTTTATCTGTCAGACATTTATATCATTGTTTATGGTCCAGTGCTCGCCTTCAGCACAGGTCCTGTGGCACACACCTGGGTCTGGGGGCTTTGGAGAGGGGGGATGCTGTCAGGATGCTGTGTGGCCCAGCTTGCCTTGACCTCCTGGTCAGAAGGGATGCCACACACTGCATTCAGAAAGAGAAGACATTTAACGGCCACGGGCCATTTAGTGACAGGCCATTGGCCATTAAATAAATAAACAGTGGTAAACAACAAATGCAGTTTAAGAAACACAGATGTGTGTGTTTGCTGATTTTTTGTTTTGTCAAAAGAGTGAAATATATCTGACGGTACAGTACAATTTGAAGCACTCATGATTGCTAGGTTGACCTCTTGCTGGTAAACAGCAAGATAGCCAGGATCAGATTAACAATTCATGCATTGTTTATTGGCCATTTATGTGTGTGAACTTGAGTGGGTGTGTTTGTGTATGTCCGTGTGTGTGCCTGTATGTTTGTGTTGTGCCTGTGAGTTTGTGAGGGTGTGAGTGAATGTGTGTGTGTGTGTGTGTGTGTGTGTGCATGTGCAGTAGTGCATGCTTGTGTGTGTGTGCGTGTGTGTCTGAGTATGTGCGTCTGTGTGTGTGTACATGGGTTGCATGTTTTAGTTTGTGTGGGTGTGAGTGTTTATGTATGAGCTCCATAACCTGCAACACATGGCTTTACTGCCCCCCCCCCCACACACACACACACACACACACATTCTGGCTCCAGATCCCTGCAGGCTGGCAGAGGGGGTGACCCTCTCTGTGGCTCACCCAGGCGGAGAGCGCCTTCCTGCACATCCTTTGTCACACCATTTGGACCCTTGTATCTGTGACTGCCATGCTCAGGACCCGCTTGGCAACTCACCACACACATGGACATCTGCTCCGCTCCAACCTCCTCCTGGTCAACAAACACCAGTATCCAAAAGAGAGAAGGAAGAGCAAAAAACATGCAACCAGATCTGTGTTTACACAGATCTGTTAACGTGATCAAAACATGACATGTTACATTACATTAAATGTAATGGGAAAATCACAACTTCAAATTCACGCAATACTTTGCCTACAAAAGACATTCATTCTCCTGAGGAATTACTACCAGAATGCCTAAATAAGGATTTAAATGCGTGCATCAATAGCAGTGTTAGAATGCCTTTCTCCAAATATAGTTCGTTAACAAGAAAGGCTTCACGTTATCTCGTTGCATCCAAAGCTGCACATTAAAGGTATATTTCTGCATTTGCCGCTTGACTCTTTTCTCCGGGCTCTTTAAGCAGAATGATTCCAAAGCACGCAATATTGAGCACATTTTGTTCGTGCTCAGCGGCCCAGAATAACTCGGTCATTATCGTGGCTAAAGGGACAGGTTGTGAGTTTGATTTCATGATGGTAATATAGCCCATGTGTGTAGGAGAAGAAAGCCCTCAATGGGGACATCTGTTCGTTGCGGCTTACAGTTACAGCCCTGCGAACAACCTGTGTACACACCATATGAACCAAGGCCGACCCTCGTTTGAACACAATTGAGGAAATATTCTAGCCTAAATAATGCAATGTAGGTCTAATGAATTTTCTTTAGCGCACAAATATTTGAATATTGCCTGATGAAGCGGCGTTATCTCATCTGACCTATGACATGTTGTGTTTGTATGACGACTTATAATTAATCAGTGGATAATATACGAGGCTACATTTTGATTTCTTGGTGTGACATTTAAAAGAAACTGTATAGGCTATATACCTTCACATGATCCATCCGAGACTTAGGATTAAGGAGAAAACGAGGACAGAAATGTAGCATAATAGGTCTCCGTCTTTAAACTGAGGTAGGCCTATAGGCCTAAACGTTTTATGCTGTTTTTAATTATGGGATTCTTTCATGTCTGCTAAAGTGGGGGAAACACACACGCAGGAAAATAGGGACTTTGCAATTAAAGTAAATCTCAGAGTGGCATTCATTTCGTATACTCACCGAGATAAAGAAGCCAGCAGCTAGGATGTGCTCTCCACTACAGAGCAGCAGCGCCGAGGGTCACCCGCTGCTGAGCTGACCACGGTAAGAAGTCGTTTTATCACCTCATTACAATATTAGTAGATTTTTATTAGAATGACAAAAAGGGTGTAATTTTCGGGTTAAAATATCGACTTTAAAATAACCAAGTAACAGTTCAAACAAATGAACAGAATACACATTACACTTCAGCATCAATTAATGAGTTTCTGCAGGCCTAAATAGAAAGGCCTGTTACTTTATTTTTGTCCTAGATATTATATAGCCTAAATATTAATTCGTTTTGTTGCTATATCCTTACATTTTCAGTAATATTTTCTATTTTGAATGGATGATTGGCTACTTCTACGGGTCCACGGCAGAATTACAGCAGCAAAATAACTTAAAATAAGTAACATAATGTTATGAAGGAATATAAATTAATTCATTCATCATACATCAAAATGTTATTCTAAAGCGTAGGGGTAGATCTATACAATTTTTATCGTATAACCTACGATAATTCCAACCAATCTGTGTTTTGGTTAACGTCATCACTACAATTCTAGCCTTCATAATGTATTATTCTATTATTATTGTTATTAGGCTATATATATGTGCAGTCTAATTGTTTAAAATGTGGGTTTTCAAGAAGTGTATAAACTGGGCGAAATCCAAAAACACGCTGTTGTCCGGAGCTAAACATAGAAATTAATCAGCCGCTCCATCTATCATGGTGTGTAATAAAGGAAGCGACATGGTTAGGCAGAAGATGTGATGAATAATCGCTGGTCGTTTTAATTAACTTTTCCCTGTCCTGTAATGACCAAGCTGGTCAACAGACCCGGTCAATAAGCATGTTATATCAAACAAATAAAACTGCGGATGATTAAAAACCTCCTGCGTTATTAAATTTGAAATTCAAATTAAGTGCATGCTTCTGTTGCAGGCTGAATGCTGGGCCAGGGACAGGGTCTCGGTTCTACTTCTTATTATGTAACAAGATGTCTCTGCGTTGCTGTGCAGGCCCAGAACATTGACATTTTATGGAGGCCTAAGCTAAATTAATAGAGACATCTAGTTTAATAATAAGAAGTATGACATTGTTTTATTTTAGATTTAGTCGAATATAGGGCTAATTGAATACATTGTTTCGACATAGTAAGCATAACCTCCCGGCTCCTGCTGTTTATTATTAACCGATAGGCATATAGGCTTAAATAAATAATGTTAAATTAGCTGGTTTAAATAGTTTGAACGGCATTCGTTTGGTTTGATTCTTTCAGCTCCATCTTCCTCCTTGTTCTGCTCCTCCTCGTTCTGCTTCTCCCCCTTCTCCTCCTCCTCCTCGTTCTCCTCGTTCTCTTCCTCCCTTTTTCTTTTTTTTCTTCTTACAACTACAACTACTAGGTTAATACTTCCTTCTTTCTTTTCATTCCAGCTTAATCAAAACTGTCAAGATAATTGAATGTAATTACAGTAATGCGAACGTTTGAGGCAATTTAATATAGTTCTAAGTCGGGAACAATGCTGCCTCTATATCGTGTAATAGTTGTGTATATTAACTTTAAAACATACAAGAAATCGTGCACACACAGCTGTTAAGAGCCCTGAAGGTTTCTCATGTGAAACAGGTGCACATATACGTTAAAATATAGAAATAGGCTACTAAAACCAATGTCCCAGTGTAAATTCCATAACCTAAATACAAACACATACAGGCCTATAGATCGAAAGCCCATTTATGGCATGCAATGCTCTGTACATTTCAGTAAATGCCCCTAATTCTTTTCGCTCTCATTTAACTTTACCTTCTTCCGTTCTTTTATTATAAAGGGGATGGTGGAGGAGGTGGAGAGCTGTCTGAAGTAGTCTATTGATGACCTCACGTTAGAATGAGGCAGTGTGGAGGTACAGAGGCGCTGATTGGTCGCCCGTGTCACAGCGGTACTTCAAAGCCGGAGAGGACCTACAATTGTGGTGGAATGGGCGGAACACATCATTGTATTGCACACCTCTAAAAAAACAGTGCTCTGATTCATAAATATAAAAAGATCCTCTGAGGAGGGCACTTTTTTGTGATGGCAACTTCACTTCTAGGGGTGAGTCTAAGGAGTTTCTTACTGGTTTAATTAGTTCCTTTTATTGTCTAGCGGAGAGGATTAAAATTACTTCGCTTCACAGCAGGAAAGACAGTGCGTTGTTTATATTTTCAGTAAGCTGGTTCGTATGAAAACGCCTGACGCGAAGATATGAGAGTTCGCCTCCAGACGGGACAGAAGTGTCTATCGTATGCCCCCCAAAACATTCTCGCATGTTTTCCTTGATGTCCCATTTGGCGTACATTTGTAGTTGATAGTCATTGGTTTCTTGTCGTCTCTTTATCCAGGTATGGGCCATTAATTACCTGTATTAATGCTTATACGTCCAAAACATTTCTAGATAGTATGGGTAGGCTTTGTGATATGAAAATGTGATTGTAGCTTTGCTCACTATGTTGGGGAACGTTTCATTTGGTCTCAAAAGTTGGAGCAAATGTCACTGCAAGAGGATATTTTAATTAAAATGTTCTATAACTCAATATTAATTAACTTACTTTTTGTGATTTCAGGAGGAGCCGAGATTGGGATCGACTCCTTTAGCCATGTTAGCTGCAACATGTAATAAAATAGGGAGCCCGAGCCCTTCACCCTCGACTATTTCGGATAATTCTTCATCTTTTGCAAAGGGTTTCCATCCGTGGAAAAGAGCCACCGCTAACAGCTGCAGTCTGGGATCCGGGCTCTCCGGTTTTGGTGTGTCTCGCAATGGACCCGGTATATCAGACTCTTTCGGCACCAACGGTTCAACCGGATCAAGTGCCTTCTCCCTTACGCCCGGCACCGCGTCTAGTTCCCACTTTGGAAATGACTACTCCGTATTCCAAGCGTCGGTTTCCAACAGCTCTCAGGAGTCAGCTCACCAGCCAGTGTTTATATCCAAGGTGCACACATCTGTGGACAGTCTGCAGGGCATATACCCAAGAATGAGTGTCGCCCACCCCTACGAGTCCTGGTTCAAATCCTCGCACCCAGGGATCCCCACGGGAGAGGTTGGTACCGCCGGTGCGTCCGCGTGGTGGGATGTGGGCGCCGGGTGGATTGACGTGCAAAACCCGAATGGAGCCGCACTGCAAACGTCCTTGCACTCTGGTGGACTCCAGACGTCCTTGCACTCTCCTCTAGGGGGATATAATTCCGATTACTCGAGTTTAAGTCACTCCGCGTTCAGTACAAGTCCCTCTCCACACCTGTTGACCACCGGCCAGCATCTCATGGACGGTTTCAAACCGGTACTGTCATCTTATCCAGACTCGAGCCCGTCTCCTTTAGCGGGGGCAGGGGGGACTATGCTCTCCGGGGCGCCACCAGCGACTCTAGCGGGGTCCCCGAGGTCATCTGCTCGGCGGTACTCCGGCAGAGCCACCTGCGACTGTCCGAACTGTCAGGAGGCAGAGCGGCTGGGACCGGCTGGGGCGAGCCTTCGGAGAAAGGGTCTCCATAGCTGCCACATTCCAGGTTGTGGGAAAGTTTATGGGAAAACGTCGCATTTAAAAGCTCATCTGAGATGGCATACAGGTGAAAGACCGTTTGTGTGCAACTGGCTTTTTTGTGGCAAGAGGTTCACGCGCTCCGACGAGCTCCAACGACATTTGCGCACACACACTGGCGAGAAAAGGTTCGCGTGTCCGGTTTGCAACAAGAGATTTATGCGTAGTGACCACTTGAGTAAACACGTAAAAACTCATAGTGCGGGTGGATCTGCGGGATCTGGCTCCGGTGGCAGCGGGGGGAAGCGGGGAAGTGATACCGACAGCGAACATAGCGTACCGGGAAGTCCTCCTTGCCATTCCCCTGACCTGTTGCCACCACCTGAGGCCAACTCTGGAGTAGTAGGCATGAACCTCTAACTTGCCTGTTCAAACAAAGTCAACACATTTTATTTTGGTGAAATTGTCTGAGGGAACGTGGACAATTTTATGTATGCAAAATGTTTAATTATTGCTCTCATTTATGAAAATGCTCACAAGAAGAAAAAATAACTTCAAATGACTAAATGTCCAGATATCATAATGTTCTTCTTTCGGTGAATACATCTGCAATATGAAACTGTAATCAAGTGAATGAATTGAAAATGTTAAACTGATTCCCAATGACCATCATGGCATTGAAATCAAGAACATAAAGTAATGACCGGTCAAGTAGCGATATGTGTGGCCTGTAAAGTTGTGTTACTGCTGGCATAGCATATTATTCAAGACCAAACTCTGGCACTTTATTGTTGAGCGGGAGACATTATTCGTTCGTCCCTCTCGGTGGGTTACTTTGTAAGTTAGCCTAAATATTTCGCTATTCTTATCTATCTTATCCCATCGCAGTTTTGATAATGTGTAACAGTTGTAGGTTAATATTACGTATTGGTATTGGCCGCACAGCCACTGTGCGCCAAAGCAAGTGTGTAAGTAGGCCAATCTTGGTTACTCACATTTTACTTCACTGAAAATCTGTTGTAATAAAGTTAGATTAGCCTATAAATACGCACCAATGTAAAGGTGAGTTGTGTATTTGTCCAGAACACAAGGATTTTGTATAGTTATTTCTAGCTGTAAATGGACAATAGAACATATTTGAAACTGTATGAAAATGTAGGCCTACTTTGGATTTTCTTTGACTTGATATAAAAAAGTATTGTGGGAAGTTATATTTAACCACAAGTTTTCTTGTATTTAGGGGTCTTTAATTAGGCACTTTGAATTTATTTGTAAGATTTTGAAATAATTTACTGTTATTGATTCATTTAATTTAATTAAGCATGTTGTAAAAGTGACGTTTATTTTACAATGCATTTTCCGAGAAGGCTTTTTATGTAAGCCACTCAATAAAGACAGTATGGATCAGAATTTAGTAATCGACTCAGTTTATGAATTTGTTATTGAGTCGACCAACTATGCATATTAAGGCCTATTTTACGTTTGTAGACCCTACTTCATTATTAAATAAATTAAAAATAGGTTACTGTAAAAAGAAAATGTAAAAAAGATTTCAAAAAAATTCACCCGGCTTTGGATGAATTGCATGGGGGGCTATTTATTTTGTAGCCTATTTATTTTGATAATAAAATTCACTGTCCAACAAAACAAAACGAAATGTTATCGTTAAAATAATAGGTCACTGTACATTTTCCATGAATAGGTAGGCCTAAAAAGTTATTAGCCAAGACGCGTCTGTATGCCGATGTATAACATCAATTAAGATACAAATATTAAGAATAACAATACAGATCTCTTTTCAGCGATACAAATGTATAAAGCAGGTGTTTTGAGCAACAACTGATTTAGGCTATTTAAAAACCATTGAACAACACAATCTATTTAGTCGCTATTACGCTCTCGGTAATTCTGTTGATTATGCATCAGCTGAAATTCCTTAACAGAGTCATTCAAAATTATAAAAGGAACAATGCGCTCTATAAAAAAAAGCCAATTGCCTTGCCTGATGCCTATCGCTTTCAGGCAAGTTCCGATATTTGGTCCTATTTATTCATCTCAGAGGGGTTATCTCACGTGTCGGGTAGAGTGTAGGTCTATATAAAGCGTTTTGGAAATATAAAAATATATATATATATAATAATATATAT
>OMKP01021932.1:0-10056 GCA_900302375.1 Bathygadus melanobranchus
TATTCATTCATTATTATTATTGTCCAGTGCTATTTTGTTCTCACATCATTACATATTTCTCTTTCGCTGCATGTGGTGGCGTTACCAAGGGTTACACCACAACCTAACCGGTCCCTCTCCACCACAGCATCGTCAGTGTGAAGGAGACCCGTCTGACCTCCCTGGCGGCCAACATCCTGATCGGCGTGTCCGTGTTCATGCTGCCCATCCCGCTGCAGTGGATCCCCAAGCCCGTCCTCTACGGCCTCTTCCTCTACATCGCCGCCACCTCGCTGGACGGCAACCAGATGGTGGACCGCATGGCCCTGCTGCTCAAGGAGCAGGTAGATGGAGGGGGCGGGGCGTTACACTGCCTTCAAGACAAGTCCGAACAAACGAGCGCCGACTTGTTATTAAGAATGTATTGATCGGTTGCCCGCCTCGGAATTTTGGAAATTCGGGTTGGACAGACTTGACGCCAGTAACAACATCAAACATGGCGGCCTTGTTAATAAGAATGAAATTATTCTAAAAGTGTTTGATGATGTTTTAACGCATAATTTGATGTGCTTGTATTGTTTCGATTTTGCTCTGATCACAGCAGTATGTGGACAGCTTTTTCACAAATTAAATTAGCTGGCCATATATATATATATATATATACACATGGTGTAGACAGGCACATATACAGACTAGAGACAGAGACACATTTGATGTGAGACTTGACAGCTTCACTTCAATGCTCCCCCAGACGTCCTACCCCCCCACCCACTACATCCGGCGGGTGCCCCAGAGGAAGGTCCACTATTTCACGGCGCTCCAGATGTTGCAGCTGGTGGTGCTGTGTGCCTTCGGCATGTACCCCCTGCCCTACATGAAGATGGTGTTCCCCTTGCTCATGATCCTGCTCGTCCCCGTCAGGTAAACACACGCTCGGTAGCCCACACAGGCAGTACGCTACGCTACGCTACACACAGGGTCCAATATTCACACCTGCCACCAGCTGGCAGGTGTAGCCAGTGGCAGATAAATTTGACTATTTGGCAGGTGAAGAAATCTACCACCTGTATCTACCACCTGCTCTGCCTGCATAAACCTCTTCCAACCCTGCAATAAACTGGTTTTCTCAACGTGTCCTGGGTGTTGGAGGAGCCCAGCAGAAGCCACTTTAGTGGCATGTAGCAAGTGGCCACTGCTACATGCATATTAAAACAATTGCCTGGCTGGTAGAGTTTCCACTCTGGCAGGTAAAAAGACACAATTCTAGGAGTTTTTGGACCCTGACTACACATACACCCATTATGGAGCGTACACGCCCAAGCCTGCTAGTTTGCTGGCTACCATGTAGGCAGTATGTCTCAACTGTCTGGGCCAATGCTAAATGCGCCATTCCCTCTTTTCCACTTCCTGTCTGTGTTCACCGTCCTGGCCTTAAAGGCACACACACAGCGCCCATAAAAGATATTGTTGATTGTTAATTTAGTTCATTAATTATTGGCTTGTGTTCGACTGCCACTGTGTTAAACCATGTGTGTGTGTGTGTCTAATTTCAGGACCAGTCTTCTTCCACGATTAATTGACGCCAAGTATCTGGACATCATGGACGCCCAGCACATGTAGAAAAGACCAATGTGTGTGTGTGTGTGTGTCCATGTGAAAAGACAGACTGGTTAATTGCATTCAGCAGTGATGTACAATACGCTCGGACTGCAAAGTTTCATATCGGAGGCTGATTACATTGACATAGGCTAGCTGGTGTAAACGTCTCAAAATGGATGACCAATCTCAGTGCCTGACTGCATTCATAATATCTTCCAACTGAACACTGTACAATCAATATAGTTTTATATTTAGTTGTACTGGAGGACCTTGTTGTGTTCAATGGTGTTCATCCTCACATTCATTTTGTTAAATTCATGACATTTATTTTAGACTTGGTTGCCATGGGCAATATTTTTGTATTGAAATTACTTAGTTTCATTACTTAATTACTTAATTTCAGATGTGAAATGACGCAATACATGATGCCTATTGTGTGGCTTCTATATTAATTACATATTTAGACAATTAGGGTTGTGTTCAGTTAAGTTCAAGTTCAAAATAGTAATTTACTATGTTGGAATATAAAACAAATACAAACTGCTGTAATAACTCTTTGCAGATGAGGATTGACACACGTCAAAACTAACGTTTGACTGTCTTTTTATGACGACTTATGAGAGTTGTAACATGTGCCTTAAATTAATTTCACAGCGAACTGCGGCTGTGTTTAAACATCAAACATCACAAAAGCATTAAAGCTCCCTCAGTGAACGGCGTGCTTGTGTTCTGTTTGTTTTTCCACAGTGCATATCGATCGAAAGTCTCCACACTCCTGACACACGGCAACGATGCTGTTGCTTGAGAGAATAGTTACATAAGAACTCTTTTAGTAAGGCTCAGACAAAACAAATAACAGGTTGCACAGTGGGGAGTGATATATAATTGACACTTCTTCAGTTATTTTTCATCTGACGTGGTCATGTTTGATTCTGTATAATCATAGATTCTACTGAATTTTTCTACTGACTTCCGAGAATCAACTGCACTGAAAATGATGGGGGTGGTGAGCTATGGTTTAGACCAGGGGTCGCCAACCCGTCGATCAAGGTAAGAACGTCACCACGGCACTAGCCACTCAAAGTTCAAAGATGACATTGGGCATTGAAGGCCCAACAGCTGCTGTTTACCAAGCCCACAGACAAAAGAAAGGCTGCAACAGAAGCCTCGTTCCGTGTCAGTAACCTACTGGCTAAACACACAAAAAAACATTACCGATGGAGAGATAATCAAGGAGGCGATGTCTGTCACCGCTGACACTTTATTCAAAGACTAAAAACAAAGACGATGTTAACAATGCGGCCGCGTGTGTGCCACTTGGCCCGGCGACTGTAGCCAGAAGAATAGAGTCGTTATCGGAGGACGTGTGTCAACAAGTGCTCAGTGATTTATCACTGCGCGAATGCTTCTCACTGCAATTTGACGAGTCTGTGGACATGACAGACAGACAGACGTTTGCTCGGATGGCTTTTGAGGACTCATTAACGAAGGAAGATTTCCTCACACTTTAGACGTTAAAGGGGAGGACAAGAGGTGAGGACATCTACAACGAATTCAAACGGTACGTGCATGACAACAACATCCCCATTCATAAGTTAGCGGCGATTACAACTGACGCGAGGCACACACTGTGGTTGTATTGCTTTGTGCGGCAAAGACCCGTTGTTTCCACAGTTATCACCGTGTGATCCACCAACAGGTGCTTGCTAGCAAAGTTGTGGATTTTTCTCATGTGATGAACAGTATAATTTCAAACCGCAGATCTTGGCCTATATTTGGACACGAGAAGTGATCTTGGCTTGGAAAAGGTTGGTTTAGACCATTCACAACAATCATTATAATGTGGATCAGCCATGTCAATATCTTCTATGAAAAAAGAATACCCCATCACAGTTATCAATAAAAAAAGTTACGGGATTGTGTTCACAAACCAGCCAATAGATGGCAGTAAAGGCCCACTTTCTCGAAAAGATCACGGGAAATCACAGATATTCCATTCTGAATAAAAAGCTGTAAAAACAACCAAATAAACATAATTCCTTGAATCATACCACCCAACAGGTGGTTAATCAAGTCATTTATTATAATCTGCTACTTCTTTTGAAGATGGTTTCGTGTTTTTGCTAAATAATTCAGTGCCACATTAATTTGGGGTAGCTACATTTTTGTTGATGTGGTTTGTAATAAAAAGTAATTAAAAGTGAGTGAAAAGTGATTGTTTCTAATTGTGTGCTAGAAATTAATACATATCTGTAGGTGTGTCTTTGGGCTTAGTGTGCGCGCGTCTGTTTTTATGGATGATTTTGCGAGCCAACGAGTGCAATGAAGTTGTTCACGAAGAGTGTTTGCACATATGTAATGTAACGTATGCCCTCTAGTGGCCAGAAATCTATGAAGGCAACTTTAAATTACCCATGTGTACCTTGGTTGGGGTTTATAATTGTACGTCAAAGACCTCTCTCATTTTTGCCATTGTACACGACATGTGAGATTGATGCTTTCTATGATGGTGTACATTAACGCCACTGCCGACAGACATATCTAACATCTGCTGCTCTTTTGTGCACATGCTGTTCAGATTTATTGTGCAGAATCAATAACAAATAAACACCAACAGCATCTGGGTTTGCTTGCTATTATTGCACGAAAAACAGTATTGTATTGATCAAAGGCTGTGGCATGGCCTCTCGATGGACACCTTGACCACCAGGTGACCGCAGCATAATGAACTAAGGTCAAGAGGACAGCCAGGTCCTTTGCTCCACAGACGTTGGTGTTGGACTACTGAGTCCCTCTCGTCTGGACAGAAAGACACCGTGCAAGAACGAGAAAGCGAGAGAAAGAGAGACTCTGACAAAGTGTCTGTCACATCACCATAGAAACACTTGGTTGCCATAGATGGATGTCAATCAACCTGCCATCACAAGACCTGTACATTTGCCTCTCTGAAACCACCCAGACACCCATGACGTAACACCCCCCGCCCTCCTTCCAGTGGTTTTCATTCTCAGATTTGTTTTGTGCAGTGAAGACTCAGTGTATAATCCACTGTGCGTCTTAAGCTCCTTAATACTGTTTGTCTGTTGACGTCGGTGGTGATCTCCCCGTGTCACTGAGCTCTGCTCCGTTCCGTCCCTCCCTTGTCTACTGAGACAATTTCCGGAAGGCTCTTATGCTCTCGGAGGAGCCATAGAACGCCCCAATCCCCCCCCCACACACACACACACACACAAACACACACAATGTCAGTGGTTAAATGAACCGTGTGGACACATTGTTCTCACATTGTACAACACAGCGCTCACGTCTTGACTGCATCCCAGGTAACATAGTATGTGTGTATTTGTGTGTGCGTGTGTCAACACCCAATAATCCTCCTGTCAACCCGGTATCTGCGTCACACCTGTAACATGATCTGTCTCAGACCGTGTGAGGGTGAGACAGGAGCCCGCCACCAGCTGGAACCTCCTGCGGTGTCACTCTGTGTGTCTTTAGGACGAGATCAGCAGCGTTAAGTCCGCACTGGGGAGGATGCGGGTGTCAGCGCAGACAATGGAGCTGTGTGTGTGGAGCGCTCAGATAAGCAGAGAGGGCCGGGGCTTGTTGTTTTTTTTGTTGTTGTTGTTGTGGTGGTTGTCGGGGTGACCATCCAGCGCTGTCGCCAACACTCTGTGTTGTGTGGAGTAGGAGTGTGAATACACACACACACACACACACACATACACATAATGAAACGGCAATAAAAATCATAATAATTTGCATGTTCCAGAGATAATGACAACGCCCAGAACAATAGTTCAATCAGGGAGAGACAGAGAATCAGTAGAAAAATAAACAATACAATATTTATTGAAATAACATTTGGCGATTAGACACCATCAAATTATTCTTCATGGGGGCGATGGATTTATGAAGTCTGTCGGGAGATGAGATTCCCCCTGATGGAGTCTGATGATGGAATTCCTTGGCCCTGGAGGACGCCATCTCAGTAGACAGGTGGAGCCTATAGTCCTGGAGGTGAAGGGGATGGAGGAGGGCTGCAAGGAGTCGCGTGACGTTTAATGCGTGACGTCCTGATTGGCTGAGAGATTAAGGGGCGGGATCTGCAATGACAGTGTTGAAAGCCAGACATAGATAAGAAATAGATCAGTAATGGAAGGGGAATATAGTCTTCCTGATTGAGCTTTTTCTTTAGCTACATAGAACCATTTAATGAGCTGCTAGATCTAAACGAGACAGAAACCTAGAAAGAGAACACACGAGAGAGGGAGAGAGAGAGAGAAGTAGAGAGACAGGTAAAGGGAGGGAGAGAGACAAAGAGTGAAAGGGAGAGAGAGAGAGCTACAGCGACAATGAGAGAGTGTGAGAGATAAAGGCAGGGAGAGAAAGATGAAGAGAGAAACAGATGAAGAGAGAGACAGACAGAGAGAGTGGACTGAGTAGATGAGTAAGGAAATAAAGGTCCCTGGAGGATGTTTTTTTTGGGGGGGGGTTTTCCATACAACTAGTGAAGATGATACAACGGCACTGTTGCGGAGACAGAGTGAGTCCTCACTTGTCCTTGTATCTGGGGAAATCAGACTCTGAAGTAGCTCAGCAACGTCCAGGCTGAATACAGATATCACTCAGTAAATGTAACAGGTGATTGGTGAGAACAAATGACGTTTTTTCCTGCTGGATAAATAGCATATCAATTTCGATATACAACACAACCACAGACTAGCGGAATTGAATTTGAATTTCTAGTGGTAGTGCCACTAGAAATTCATATGGTCCGATAGGACGAGTGGCGGGAACAATTCAACAAGTCGCTTCTTAAGGATGTAGTGGGGGGGATTTAATGTTATGCTAGTTCCCTTGTGATGCCCCTCCATTTTGGACACAAGAGGACCCCTCTGGGGAGCTAAGCCAACCAGGCAAGCCACACGCGGCCCAAGTACCGCCGGGAGTGTTAACGTTATACACATACAGCCGAAAGGTTTCCCAGAGTCGATTGTGTATGTATGTTTAGCAAGCCTGTGGTTGATTAAATAAAGGTTGAACTGAGGGAATATCTCTCTCTCTCTCTCTCTCTCTCTCGCTCTCTCTCGCTCTCTCTCGCTCTCACACAGCAGGACCTTGGCAGGCTGCAGGCCCATATGTCAACCCTGTGGGGGGTTTAATCTGTGTCACTATGCCTGTGGAAGCATTTATCTGAAAAGGCGTGTGTGTGTGTGTGTGTGTGTGTGTGTGACTGGAAGAATGTGCTGTACATGTGTGTATCAAATTCTGGTGATGTGTGAAGCTAAACTCCAACACCATAGCGTCATGGTGGATACCACTGCGTGTGTGTTATGCGTGCGTGCGTGTGTGCGCACGCACGTGTGTGTGTGTGTGTGTAGCGACCAGGTGGACTTGGAGGAACGTGGAATCCATCCCTGGGAGGGTAAAACCCATGGGGAGGTCTCTCTAAGGCGTTCTCTGTACGAGTATCTAAGAGTAAAATGCAACATAAGATGCGAAATGTTTCGTGAATTGAAGACCTTATAAGACTTTTAATGCCTATCAACCACATCAACCATCAACCACAGAGAAGAGACCATTCAACCCTCCATCTCTGTTCCACCAAAATGGAGGGTTTGAAGGTTCCTGGCACTGCTGGGAGTATCTCAGCTCACCCACTTTATGGAGAGTTTAATAACAGGATCGGATGATGCTGTCCTCGTGTTTAATCAGAGCCACCTACTTCCTGCGTTCCCAGAGGTTCCCTGCAGCTCCTTCAAAACATCTGCTTCCTCTCCACCCTCACCCAGGCCCTTGCCAGAGAGAGAGAGAGAGACGGAGAGAGAGAGAAGCTGGTTAATACCTGTTTTCACTGGACCAGCTCACAACAGCAGGGCTCTCAAAAAGGTCTGTGAAGGGAATAACAGTTTTATATATCTGTGGTGTGTGTGTGTGTGGAATAACAATTTTACATATATATATGTGTGTGTGTGTGTGTGTGTGGAGTGTGTGTAAGCGTACGTTTAGTAAAACTATGTCAATCATTTCCACATTCTCCATTAATTAGGGTTGTTGCAGCTTGGAAATACTTTCGCGATGTGATGAGAAGCATAACGCCCCTCTCTCCCGTTTCTCTTCTCTCTTTTGGCTAATTGTTTAGCCAAGTTTTACTCTGTAATCACAGTGTTCACGCAGAGAGACGTCAGGCAAAATATGCGACTCTTGTGTTCCCTCCCTTCAAGTCCCTCGGGAGCCAAATAGTCCCCCATTTGTTTCCCCCGCAGCTTCGCTCTCTGATTAAACATCAAACATGACGTCAACATGAGGACTTTCGGCAGAAAACTCCCAAGGTGCTCGTGGGTTGGCCCCCTTTCCTGCCTCGACGATAGCAGTGGGGAGGCACAGGGGATACGCACCATTGGCTACCTAACTACCTGTAAGCCAATCATGGCATGCTACACAGCGGATGCTGCCGTGTTTTCTGGCAACGAATAGGCTGCGCAAGCAGATATAAACACATCCGAGGCTTTGTTCTAAGCCTGTGCCTCGTCTTTCTTTCTCTGACCGCAAAAGTCGTTTTTATCTTTCAACTAAGAGTGTCCTTGACAGTTAACATAGGAACATAGAAACAGCATTCTTGAAAACGAATGCCAAAGTAGGCATTGTTTACTCCGACGCATACCGGTGTTGATCGTGCACATGGGAAATTCATGCTAGCTGTGCTTCCATTATCTTAACGTCACGTTGGATTATCTAAGCTAATGAGTTAAGTGGCGCTCCCTCCTCTCCCCTATCGTGCTCTGTAATGGCTACGTAATTATGTACGCTTAATAACTAAACTTTAATTAAGTGAATCGTACAGCGCTTAAATTTGAGATACGCATGTTAGCTTCAGAGCCGTGGTGCCAGTAACCTTCTACGGAGAGGGATCTTCAAACAGCCTGCGTGTCACTCATTCCGTCATTATATTTGGTGTTATGTATTATTATAGATGATATTTATAACTGAACTCAAGTCTGTTCATACAGTAAAGATGAACATTTATCTTCAATAAAGCATTCAACAGGATAAATGTTACAATGAAAAGCCAATATATGATACAATGGTCTATGGCGCTGGTGCATAAAGGGATTGCACTTCAGCTTTCAGCAATGCTAACAGCCAAGCTGTATTCGCTCACTGTGAGGCCTAGTGTCTAGGTTAGAGAGTTGTTAGTTTGTCTGTGTGCATGTGCATGTTTGAATGTTTGTCTGTCGTGTCTCCGGGAAAAGAGCCGGGTGACATACAGCAGAATGTTCTAATAGGGGCTGTGTGTTGCAAAGGCAGTCCTAACTTCACCTCTCCTGGGGTTTCCCATGGGCTAATCAGGACACAGTGGCCTTTTCTTTGAGTTCCTGGCGAGGCCCCTGCATGGGGGTCTCAGGTTGTATTTCTGCCTGCTGATGCATATGTGTGTCTTAGTGGTACGCAGCTCAGCTCCTAACCCAGTTGTGTCTTAGTGATTTATTCTGTGATAAGGCAAAAGTCCCTGTGAACTGGATCGGCCCGTATGGTTTGTCATGTCACAAGGAGAGGTCAGGGACCAGGAGTGGAAGCGGTGAGGAGAGGAGGTGAGAGGAGGTGAGGTGAGGAGAGAAGAGAAGGTATAGAGACAAATCTGGCAGAGGAGAGTGACAAGAGGTGAGCTTAATGAGAGGGGAGGTGAGGAGAAAGCAGAGAAGATGAACCCCAAAAAGAGGAGCAGAAGGGAGGAGATCCTAAAAGAGGCGAGGAGAAGAGAGCAGTGAAGCGGAGAGGAAGACTAGAGGAGCGGAAAGCAGAGACGAGACTAGGGGAAAAGAGAGGGAAGGAAGAAGGGTGGTGCGGGTGGAGGAGAGGAGTGAACAGGAAATGAAAGGAGAGGAGCGGAACACAAGGCCAGAAAAATGGAGAGATAAAACCATTTGGAACGGGTCTGAAAAAAACCCATTTGGTACATTTTCAGAATTCAGCCTCTTCCATTAGTTTGATTAGCACTCTGCTCTCCATCTGCCAGGCGATGCGATGGCTGTAGCGAGAGTCGATTAGGAAAGAAAACAGTGATAGAAGAAAATATCAGCAGGAAGCAAGCCACCTGCTAATGCATTCAGACACAACAAAATCTCTCTTACTCACTCTCCCCTTCACTCTTCAAGGACACACACATGCACTGGCACACGTGCACTACCCACATACACTATGCTGACACAATCCCATGCACACGATCACGTACACAACAGGTATGCACACGTGGAATCTCGCACCACACGAGGTTGCATATTCAAAGGAAACTATTATTCGAATGATGAGAGAGCAGAATCAGAGAGATTACAAGAATATATACTAATGCCAGAATGGGAGGCACTCAATCGGTCTCTTGATGGAGAGCTGCTTGTTTAAGTCTCATCGGTTACACTTTCAATAAATGTTAACTAAATGTTGACATATCAATAGTATTAATATATAGAATTAAAATAT
>OMKP01021961.1:11245-33136 GCA_900302375.1 Bathygadus melanobranchus
AACCCCCCCCCCCCCCTATATGCTGCCAGGTTAGTCTAACCACACACACACAGCTGTGTGGTAGTATCTGCAGCTGATCAGAGGTCCAATGGCTAAATTGTAGATACCGTAACTTGTTCAGTGTTTAACACTGTACAGTTATGTCTGCAGACGGCAGCAATCTCTTGGCAGTTGATCTGTGGAACAACTTGGCAGCGGAGTTGCGCATGAAGTCATACGCACCCACTATAAAAAAATAATTTATTCAAAATATTTTGAAGTCAGCGTCCAATCAGTGAGTAGCATGTTGGTGCGTGTCACGGCCAATCCCTTTGGCACGCAAACTTACGACCGCTTGGGTGTGCTGAGACGACACGCATGCCAAGTAAACAAGCATGTATAGAGAAAATGAACTGGGCCAGTTACAGAGTTGCTCGCAAAATCATTATGCACAAGAAAGGTAGTGTTCGGTAGGCAATAAATTGTATTATTTTGGAAAACACGTGTCTAGCAGGCCTTTAATGAAGTGAGAAAAGAAAGAAAAACAAACAACCACATAAAAAACGGTTGGATGTTTTTCGTTGGTAAGGTTGCGTGTTGACGGGCGCTCATTGGTCAAGCAGTCCAATAAATTGTGTCAGCTGGAACAAAGGAACAAATGTGTTTGGTAGTAAAGGTACCCACATTGACGAGAGAATTCAAACTCAGACAAAGGGTAACGACATCCGAGATCTCACACTTTTCAATGAGGCTCGATTTTTGCCCGCAGGCATAAATGTTCCTTGTCGCTGCATTTTACATAGGATTCTCTTTACCATGTTACCGGCTCGAGAGAAAACATGAAGACAAGACACACACCAAGGATCCTTGAATCACTAAACTAAGACGGCATTATAATAAAGCGACAGACTAAGAGCATATTGTGCTAACTGCAAACACATACTGTACTTGCAGGAGCATATGCATATCCTGCAGGATTTGAATCGTCAACAACAACACGTAACTCAGGAAAGGTCAACTTGGCAGTTGGGCAACTGGTTGTCATGTACCGTCATGAACTGTGTAAGCGTGTATGTGTGTGTAGGGACAACGTATGGAACGGGTTACAGCGTACAGCTGCAGGCTATGAGGCATGCAAAGCATAGCAGGGAATGTTGCAAGCAGCCAAAAATATCTTCATGGTGCACAATGTTTCTTTTCAAGTACCCAATGCTTGGAGAAGCATTTTGGATTGTTTAAACAATCCCGAAAGATAAGGCTTAACAATGCATTTTGCAGCATTTCTATTTACTTTAATTTAATACCAGAATGAAGGAATGTCAGGTAATATTGTCTGAATTGCCCTCTCTCCGAGGACCTGAAACCAGAGATTTCCGGTCTCATCTGGTGCCAAAAAACATGTTAGGTTACACAACATTATATTCAGTAGCAGTTAGCACATACACTGTGACTACTTACACCACAGCCAGTCTAGACTAGTGCTGAGCTAAATATTAAAATATTCGGATATCCGTTCCTTAGTTAGCAGGGCGCAACGCTAACTTTTAATAGTGGTGGTTGAGGCATCAGCTTTTGCTTGCCGGAACTGAAAATATGGTTGCCATTTTTGTCACATATAGAAGTTTATGTTGTCCATGCTTTGCAGTATTATTTTGCATGCAGCTCAAAGATGCTAGGACTCTTAGCCTCGCAAGACTCCACAAATGTCCTTTCATCCATCATCTGGTTATTTGTCAGTTCCACCACAGGTGCGTGAATACAACACTTCTCAATGGCAGAGACACTTCCTGTTTTATTTGTTTTTTTATTTGGTTATTATAATGCACATGGTAAACAAGTCAATGGATTGCATTTATATAGCGCTTTTATCCAAAGCACCTTTACATTGACCGAGGGCGGTGTCAACCATGCAAGGCAACGGCCAGCTCATCGGGAGCAGCTAGGGTTAGGTGTCTTGCTCAGGGACACCTCAACACAGGAGACGGGGATCGAACCAGCAACCTTCCATTTCCCAGACAACCGCTCTACCTCCTGAGCTAGTGCTGCCCGTGAATTATTTTCATGATTGTTTAACTGAGAGAATTTGAGTCGACTCAGAACGATAATTTGACTATTCAAATTGTAGGGTACAGCACTATGCTATTGCTTGCCTCTTTCAGGGAAGAACATCCCCCTCCACTAAACCTTTTTGGTGGGAAAAGCTGCAGGTATTGGGATCGTTTTTTAATGAAAAATATATGGGAAAAAATATATTAATTCATCATGTTTGTTATGCATAATTGCAAACCACAGAAGGTTAGGTTACATTTCATCTGAATATCCCAGTTATTTCCAATATGTTGAAGAAACTATGTTAAAAATGTAAGGGTGTGAGACATCCCTCCCTGTTTGATGATGTTTGATATTGGTTGCATTGCAAGACTCATCAAGACTCATCAGCTAATACCTTGATAAATTAGATATTCACTGATGTTTTGGTTTGGCTAACAATAAGTACCTGTCCCTGTCCAATGGGCCAAGTATATGTCAACAAATGTACAGTTGTAAGTCGCTTTGGATAAAAGCGTCTGCCAAATGCCCTAAATGTAAATGTATACGTCCCCAAAGCCAAAAAAGTCACACAATGTTGCGGTAACATGCAACAAAATCCAAATGACTGAATACTCCCAGAAATGTAGAATGGTAGGCCTTAAAAGTGAAGGAGTTTGTTTTGAAGATGGACCGGTTGCTTACAGAATAAAACTCTACAGCAATATTGTGTCTATGTGTCTATAGACCTAGCTCCATAGACCAGGATAGAGTAGTGAGGGCGGACGCATGTGTTAGCATGTGAATGACTTGCGCTGTTTCCATGAACTAGGGTGTTACAGAAGAACTTCAGAGGAAGATTCCAAGAAAGAAAGAAAGAAAGAGAAAGAGTTGTGCTACGCTAATGTTTTGAGGCTAGGTGTTGTTCCAGCTTTGACAGTGGCCTCAACAATGGTACATATTCCATTCCAATTCTATACCTTCTATTCAACACCAAATAAAACGAGATGCCCGGGGCCTCATTTACGTAAAAATCTCATAAAGTTAGCGGACAAGCTCCTTGTTACACCCTGTTAACACCTATAAGTGTCCATAAATGCCATAGTCAATGGCCCGTCCAAATTTATTGACGATGATTAGGATCTGGGTGGTCAAGAAGACTCGGGTTGAAGAGTGTGGTGCTGCAACTAAACAGTGTAAAACACCTCTGCTACAACATTAACAAGTGGCATGAATATTCTAAAAAGGAACCACAGCACAGTGGTGAATGTTTTAATGAGACCAACCAACCCTTTAATAACGTGGGTTAGACCCGTTGTCACAAACAGGTTTATTGTGAGTTGTAACTGACTTTACTCCCGTATTAAATGTCATTTTACACACAAAATGTAATTTTATGAATTGTCGTTGCATTGTACAACACTGAGTTATACGTTAGCATTGCCGCCAGGCAGCTATGCCTTCGTCTCGTCTCATAGAATATCTACGACATTAAACATGACCGTGTTACCAGATCTATGTAGAGCTGAGTGATACACAGTATGGTCTGTTAGTATTTCAGCAATAGAGAGAACAGTATAGGCCGAGTAATAACAATGCCACAGAAGAACATATGGTGTGTTTTTAGCAGGCCAACAAATTTAATAAGACACTTGAGCAACCCTACTTGTCCATTTGTCAGCTAACTGCTGTTTGACGTAGAAAGGTTTTCCAAAGGCCACAGATGTTTTTCGTTGACAAACTTTGTATGCCAAAAGCTGGATATCCATGTTGAAAAATAACTATAATAGCTTTGAACTCACTCATCGAGGCAATGTGTGGAAACTTAAAAATAAGTAAACAGTATGTAAAGAGGTAAGTAAACAGGTATACAGCATCACCATGGATCACAACAGAGCTGTGAGAATATCTACATTCTATCTATCTATCTATCTATCTATATTTTGAGTTGCTCCTGCCTCTGTATGAGACAATTTACATTAATTTCTCATTCAGTTTAGGCTCATTTCTGACCAATCAGGGAAGAGATGTCCTGATTGGTTCAGGGAGTCCATCTTGCCTGTCAATCACAGGTGCGCGAATGCAACACTTTTCTCTCTCCGTTTACAACTCTAGAATCAAGACCTACAGCAGTTTTAAGTACAGATTGCATGAACAACCTTTTCATTTGGAGACTTGAAACATTGACATCCTCGTAGCTCCAAGGTCATTGACGCTTTTGGCTTGCAATGCTTTGGCAGGCAGCCATCTGTAAAGGACTTAGCCTTTCCATGCCAACTGTACACACAGAATACAGCCTCCTATATCCCTGTAGCCTACACACAGGGCGTCACACGGATGAAAGCAGGCCAACGAAGGACATGTGCGATGGAGGGGCACGCGGAGGAACCTGACACACGCCCGCGCACGCACGCAGACACGCACACACAACCGCACACGACTGTTAAATACGGCTACAGTTCTCCACTACTGCACACTGGACGTACAAGCACACAGTAAACACCTACAAATAGACCGGAATATAAATACGTTTCCGCATACAAAATCTGAACGCACGCGCACGGGCGCACACTCCAAGTGTGTGTGTGTGTGTGTGTGCGCGTGTGTGAGTGTGCGTGAGAGAAATATATTTGCGACAAATCCCTTTTGGTTGCAAAGCAGGATTTTCACTGGCTCAGAATGTGGTCAGATGAATGTGAAATAGAAGACACATAAAAATATGAATTTAAAAATAGTGGTTTCAAACAATAACACTATGCATAGGCCTAGCTTATCCTGTATTACGGGCTGTAACTCCCTCTCATGTGTTACTTAGCCTGCCATCTCTCCCGCATACACACACACACACACACACACACACACACCCACACACACCTACACATCAATCTGCAAACACTGTACGGCTGGATCTAGGGAGAGCACAGATCCAATGAATGATGGCGTTGTTCTGACAGCTGGGAAAGGGGTTTTAATGAGACATAGAAGAGAGAATAGCAGTGGGAGAGGGGAATGGGGAAGGAAGGGGGGTCTGCAGGTCCATTAGAGAGAGAGAGAGAGAGAGAGAGAGAGAGAGAGAGAGACATGGGTGTAGATGGGAAGCGGGCGATACACGACTTCAGTGTGGCAATGCTGAATTAGTAAAGTATCTCATACTGGACGAGATACATTATTACATGTATTTGTACTGTCTTGCATCACACGTTTGCATTGCACAGCTGCATGTTTGCATCAGTGTTGGTTCTGTTACACCTCAAGTACATAAGAGGTCCACCGAGAGCAAATTGAATGCAAGAACATGTTATGTACAGCTTACATAACACTTTGGACAAAAGCATCTGCAAAACGCCCTAAATGTGAACGTAAATGTTACGTAGACTGCAGTTAGGGAGCAACTAATTGTATATACATGGATAACATCGGCTACACTCTCCCTACACTTCAACATTTCATCAAACCTTTCCAAGTTAACACATTAGACTCATGACGTCAACCACGGGATGTCACTTTGGATTTAGAGGTACATGTTGACATGAGCAGCGATAGATTGAAGTTCACAACTCAAAGTGTTTTTGTTTCGTCTTTGAATTAAACCCTGAGGCCTTCCACTTAAAATATTTTTCTCCCCCCCTCAAACAAGCATTTGAATTCTACTCCCTTCCAGGAATCACGAACATTTTGAGCTGGATTAAGATGACAGCGATTAGCTTATCATCGCATATTGCTCACCGGCTGTGCAGATTTAGCCAGTCAAAAGCCCTTTCATATTTTGGTTGACATGTCTGAACTTTAACAGTCACTGTCCCCATCAGGCGAAGCAGAAATGGCACACATTTACTTAAAAGCGACCACAACAGAGAGACAGGGATTTCATAATGCCCGAGTCAACCCAGAGAACGATATTAGCCACAAACCAGGACAAACCACATCAAACTGAGTCGACGTCTTTATTTCTGTGTTCACTAGTAAAAACACATGTTTGTGCACACAAACACACTTCTGTTATGGTGTGCGCACATGCACATTGTTGGTGGTGAGTGTGTGTTGCATAGTAAGGGTTTCAGAGTCAGCAGTTCAATGAAGTGGGTTCCCTTTCTAAAAACAGGAACCTGGGTCCAATTTGAGCTGCCAATGGCAAACAAAGGAAGCATATTATACATTCATAGTTTCTCCAAATGTCATGTGCTTTTCATTTTGCTTGTGAGTTGAAAAAAACAAAAAAACAAAAACAAAGAAAACATAAGCAGACAAACATTTGTCCTTTGGGATTATCTCCTAGGAATGGCCGAGCATGTCTACTGATCTACATTCACGCAAGGATGAGTCTTAACAGAGAAATCACTTGGTGGACTACAGTGTATGCTGTTTGTTTTGTGGGTGCTTCCTGGGTGGTCTCCGCTATTGGTGCTTGCAGCTTTCTCAAGAACCGCTCACCCAAACAACTTCATACTCGACACTGTGCTTCCACGGGCCCTCAGCAATACACCCACCGGTGCAGTGCATGTTCTGTGGGGAACGGGCCCGGGCACAGAACCAGAACTAGGTTCACGTTGGTGGAAAGTGTGTATCAGTAACATTCACTTTGGACAAATAAGTAGTGGTGGACGTCTGCGACCTTCTACAGTCACAATTACACACAGGAGCTGCAGCTGGAGACACTGAGGATTTGGGTGGAGACGTGGGTAATGGCAATGGTGTAAAAAATATATATATATATATATATCAGATTATGTCTGAAATGTAAGTTTTGGCAGTATAGCTTTTGACTCGGTCAAAAGTGATACAATATCAGATATAATAATCTTCTAAACTTGTGTTGGTAGACCAACTCCTACTGGCCCCTGGATGCTTTCTGCAGACCTATTGATTTCTGGACCGGCTCAGTCCTCATCCTGGCTACTGCAACACCTCTTGCTCCCTCGTTGCTTTTGTTTTTTGTCCTACATGTCAAGTATAATCGGTAGCGATGCTCTTGTGTTTGTTCCGTTTGTCATCATTTATTTATTTGGCACCACCGCTTGCCTGGAAGCAGGGTCTGTTATCCCCAGATCGGTGTTCTTTCTCCACACTTCATTTCTTTCTTTTTTTATACAAACATACAAAAAAAGAATGCATTTTGATGTTGAACATGCATTCTTGAGCTCTCTCAAGAATGGCCGGCGAGTCCTGTTAAATGTATTAGGTTTACGTCCTGGCGGCACAGGCTTTTGTTGTTTGTTTGATTAGCTATCTAGCAGTACCGTTCAAGCATGTATTAAATGCAGTCATACAACACCATACTACGTGAGCATGCAGGATACCAGGTATTGTTGCCCTCTGACCTTTGAATGCCAGAGTAGAGCAAAGGTGTTTAAGGCCAGCTTGTATTCAGAAAGCTCCTTAAAAGGCACGTTTTCAACCTGGACCCTATTTTCCCATCATTAGTAACTAATGCGGACAACAATTTTTGAAATCATCCAATATTGAGAGAGATTGCTTCAACCATGAGCCGCAAAACCGCAACATAACCCTTTGGGTTAATAGCGCCCCGTCAATGTACACCCTCTGCCACTGATAGGCCCAAATTGTTATAAGTGTCTGGCAAAATTATGGAAAGGATGCCTACAGAGAAATACCTTTTTCTTTACCTTTTGCAAAAAATCAGTTTCACCGCCCAGACTACCATCATCTTCCGTTCGATGAATGGGGAAATAATAGGCAGGACGTAGAGCGCTACATTCGACACAGTCTATGTGTGCTCTATTTATAGAGGTGTCCTGTGCTGCGTATTTCAACATCAGACGTGACGCCAGACTTTGATGGTCTTGCAAAGAAAGCTGACTGTCTAGTTGTTCCCATTAGGCTAAATGACATGGGGAGACAATGCTTTTCATGACTGTCACGTTAAAAAATATCTCCCGGTTATAATTCATTCTCATACGTTAAGTTATATAGTTACACGAGTAAAAACAGAACAGAAAATGAATTAATGTATTCACATATAAGACAATGTGTTTGTTCATATTGCCTCTACTGTAATGGTATTAAAGCTTGAGTTAGCTGCACAAGAACAGAAAATGATTTGAATAAAATGTATGAAAGTATTCATGAATATGACAATGTATTTCTTCAAAATGAGTGTTGCCCACCCCTGCTTCATCTTGTGATTACTAAGAAACAAGATTATCTGAGGAGGACAGCTTTGAAAGACAACACATGAATAATGAAAAAGGGCAGAAAAATGTCTTTGGTGTTTTGGCACAATGGTATTTTACCTAATTTATCTGAATGAACACAACCCTCACGTGTCCCATTTGTTAGAAGGGACTCTCCTTATATAGAAACACAGCCGGCAACACTACACCTACTGCTTATGTTTTCCCTTCCTAGAACTAAGTTATTGCTTGTACTCAAAGCTCAGTGTATTTCCTGACCTGTTATCAGTTTTATATCTGGTGAAGCTTATGATCTACCTCGAGTCAGCAGGTAGGCCTATTAGTGCTGCGACCCCGGCCCGAGGAAACATTTACTGTCCAAAACGCCTCCCTCTCGTGCCTCACTTACACCTAATTGGACACACCATTGTCCCACTAGACGATAAGCCGATCTAATTAGATGTGGCACTCAAAAACACATCCAGGATCTGATCCCGAAGCAATGCCCCCAGCCCAGGTGAAATGCACATCGAGACTCCAATCATCACACAACTTAAGTTACACAAATACTCCTTGGAAAGCTGGTAGCTGGAGCCTTTACAACTGACATTAACATGCATTCTGGCCATCCGATTTTATAACACATTCAATGTTTTTCATTGTTAATTTACATTTGGCATTGCATTGAGTCTCCAGATTGATATTGGATATTGCTCTTGTAGAATTATTGAATTTGATAATGGAATTGTACTCTTGCGTGTCAGTTCCCCATGACTGAAGGTCTAAAAACAGTATGAAAATCTCATGATGGCAGTCCCTAGCAAAGATCACTTCTCAATGATGAAGTAGGCTACCGTGGGAGACAGCCAAACAAATAATGATGGGCTTTAACACTCTCATTGTACCATATCTGGCCACGACTCATTTTTCATTTTTGTTTATGTCTACCTGGCTCAATATTGATTTCCCAGTGTGCTGCAAAACTTACTACCGCCAACCCATGATGCACTGTTTTTTGGTTTTCTTTCCACAGTTTGTTCAGATCAACTAATCACCTAAAGTGAACTGAACTGTAGTTCACCGGGAAGTGGACTGGACCCCCATTTTCAAGTGGACCAGAGTTAATTTGTTTGGCCTGACTGAGTGTTCACACCGCCCCAAACGACCGTACTATCTGGTTGCCAGACTGGGAATAATATGAGGGTGTGGGTTATCGTGGATCAATAGATTAATATTGAAGGAGACTATGAAGGACTCTTTACAGGCAAGACTTTAGTGTTACAGCAAACACCCCTTTTCAGAGCAAAGAGATTATTAAATAGCACAGGAATGAATAGCTGGGCACAATGTACATTAACAAATGGACTGCATTTATATAGTGCTTTACATTTGCCTCACATTCACCCATTCATCCACCGACGGTGGTGTCAACCATGCAAGGTAGGGTTGGGTACCTTTAGGGCCCTCATCTAACGCTAGCTAGCAGCCAACGATTATTATACGATCTCTATAGACATTGGCTGATTATAAGATAGATTAAAAAGATATGTTTTCAGTTGCCGTTTAAAAACGTCCACTGAGCCCACCTTCCTAATACTTTTTGGTATGGTGTTCCACAATTTAATGATAACTGATGATAATAACAACAACAATAATAATAGCCACTACATCTAACGTTAGCTAGCTAGCAGCCAACGATTATTATTATTATTATTATTGTTGTTGTGTGGCGTGTTCTATGTTCAAAATGTGGTGTGTTCTTTGTTTAAAATGTTCTAAATAAATAACAAAATGTTCTAAATAAATAACAGTGTTGAAATTGAGAAGGTTGGAGTTATTTTTTAAAACTGAAATTCAATTTTTGGTATTACAGAGTAAAATACCGAAAAAAGGTACCGGTACCGAAACCGGTCCAGATGTGAACGGTACCCAACCCTAATGCAAGGTAACAACCAGCTCGTCGGGAGCAGTTAGGGTTAGGTGTCTTGCTAAGGGACACCTCGACAATTAGCTAGGCGGAGCCGAGGATCGAACCAGCAACCTTCCCGGTTGCCGGACAACCGCTCTACCCCCTGAGCTACTGTCGCCCACTATGGTATTTTAATTACAATATATGTGCATTTGTATTTTATCCAACGTTTTTCAAAGACTCACTTTCTGAAACACAGAGAATGAGTGAAACACACAAAAAGAACACAAAAGCACATGCACCCCAAGTTCTATGAACACACAAATGAAAGTGGCTATATAACTTTGATATCTTATTGAATTGAGACGTGATTACTAAGCTAAGTGGCAGAGGACTTCTGAAATGATGGATGGCTCAGCCCATATTTCATAGACTTAAAACACACACCACGCACTACTAGCCAGACAGTTTAATCAAGAGAATGAATGTCTTGTGTGTTCATGGAAGCGTCCAGGGAAACAATTTTACACATTTTGGTCACATAAGTAGGCAATGGACCAGGGCCCTGGGTAACTTTTAAAATAATATAAAATATATATATATTATTTTGTTTATTATTTGCATTCCTTGTGTATATCATTCTGTACCTATGCTGTACCTTTCAGAAACTATGCTTGCTATTGTATATGATTGTATGTATACTTGTATATACTTATATATGTAGATTTTAGTATAATGTGCATTGTGTAGTACAATGTAATGCATACTTCTTTACGTAATTATTGGAAAATCTATAAACTAAAATCTATATTTCAATAATACTTTTTTGCTAACAAGTAACGAAAAGTAAGAATCATTGTGTTTGATACTTACAGGTCCTATTCTGGTCAGTTACATTCCACACCTGATGAAGGTCCACTTAAGTTCATAGATTGAGAGATAGGGATGTTAATTTATATGCCTTCAAAAGGGCCTGTTGATGCTTTGGTGAACTCCATGTGCATGCACCATCATGCAATTGGGAGTCTCAGTAACGCCAGGCAGATATGAGCGGAACGAAAACACTGCATACGCCGGGGTTCATGTAGGCTTCTTGCTGGAGCGACAGCAACCGACGACAGGGATTCTTTGTGAGCTTCACAGCGACTGAAGTCTGTGTCACCAAACGTAAGCAATATGTCCAACCATGTAAGTAACTCATAAACACTTGTTTTTGAACATGTAGTCACATGTTGCTTGTTAGGTTTTCATCAGGCTTAAAAACAAATGATTTCAATCGTACACTTTTGCCCCATGTGCACTCACTCAGATGCACAACGTAAACACATTGCTTATTAGGATTTGTTCTGGCTTCTGTAAGCTCCTACGATAAAATGTCATGTTATATGATTCATGAATCTAAGCAACAGTAAATCACAGCGTCACACACATGAAGCGACTGGGCAGCAAAAAGTGGGGACAGGGAATATGCTTCCAGAACAAACTAAGACCACAGTCACTCATAAAGGGTACTGAAAGACAACAGACAGATTAAAAGAAAATAGATGGCCTTCACTTTGGTAGAGCTAGGAATCTATCAAGACTTGTTAATATTGATAATGACCGGGCTCTGTTTCAACAAAATAGCAGGGCTTTTGATGAATTCCATCAAGTTTTAAAGCTTTACCCCTCTGTGTTCCCACAGTCTCTGGTAACTGTAAATCACTCCTATAAAATCCAGATGTACAACTCTGTCATGGGGCTCTGCAGCTGTTGCTTGTTCCACAATTACAAAGGAGCTGGACCCCACTCATAAGACCCTCAAGAAACGTCCACAAGCACAGAAATTGTTGCTTTTTATTCACAGCAGCGGGCGGATATGAACACGGACGTTGGACTATGTCACTTTATTGTTTATCAGAAAGCATTATGTTAATGCATGAGCGCAAACGAGGTAAAACGATTAACACAATTTCAAAAATGCCTTTATATTGTTAGCCCGAAGTAATATGAATAAATAACACACTTTCAGACATTTTTTAGGTGTCATTATGCCAGCTAAAACAAAGAACACAGACGAATTAAATTGGCAAAAAACGTATTATTAATCTGGACAGTGATCTAATATCGGGATGCAGACTAATAGTGTAATCAGTCATCGTTGACTGACTATCACCCAGCTCCTCTGGGACAATAGTCATCAAAGGTGTCCCCGATGTTACTTTCAAGCTCCACAAAACTAGTTCCATGTTCATCCATCAAGCTCAGGGTTATCGGAAATCCCATTGAACATTTCTGGACGACCATATGTCATTTTCCTTTGTGTAATGACGGGCTAAAAGACAGCAGACATTTTTATCTGGGACGCCATGCGATAACCATTGCAGAAAGTCTAGCATGTCATAATTTTATCCAGCTTGTCACAATGTTTGCTTGACTGGCAACAAAGGGCCTACAAAGAGCTCAGTGATCTATGAAGATCTGTGAAAAGTTAAACAAGGTTCACCGTTTTTTTTGGTCATTGTGTTTTTAATTTTTGAGGCAAAACCAATTCAAACCTGGCTATATTTATGTGGTACATAGGGAAATTACCTCCAGACCTCTCTCGGATTTCTGTCTTCCTCAACAACCCACCCCTCATCATGTGAGAAAAAGTGGTCGAATGTAGCCTGAACCTCTGTTGGTTGCTATAACACAGAGCCACTGAGGTGGCCATAGGCTACAAATAAAACCAGCCAATATCTAACCCAGCCCTACTTGTGAGGCTGGGATGTTGGCATACAATTAAATCAATCAACAGCATAGCATATGACTAGACCAACATTTGGCAATCAATGTATAAAGTATTTACTCTAGTTTGGCAGAGGAAAAAACGTAACATAATGGAAGCATGCACCTCTTCCTCCACGCCTCTGATCTACCAGTAAACCTGGCTAACATCCTGTGTCAGGATATGCTAACAGGATTGTTCAGAATACTATGGTACTGATTATTAATTAGATTTCTAAAAGGACTCACAATGAATGATGATATTTCCCTGAGGGCCAGGAAGCTCTCATCTCTGGCAATAATTAGAACACTTTCCACTGGGTTGTAACAGACCACCACAGCCAAAGGTAATCAATGCATATACATAACGATGTTTGCTTGCTTGATTTTGTTTGCATATGTGACTATTGTTGCATGAAATGTGGAGTAAAATAGTTTGTTGTTAAACTACTGAATATAAGCCAGAGATTCAAATAATGTTCAATTAATTGAAATGTATGGCGATTAAATGTATGGCATGCATTTTCTGTCTTAAACATAACTTATAATTTAGTTATACTAAATTATCAAAGCATTACATGGTCTTGGTTTTCACGGTCTTTGTTTTACCACAAATAAATCCCATACACCATTATTCACTGCCCACAAACGCATCTGCAGCCACAATTGGTCCAAAATCTCATTTTCACCATTCCCTTACCGATATATTATTTGTTTTGCTTTTAAACCTTCATTACATTATTCTTTGAGTCCTTTTCCCTACAATACGTCCTGCTGTAACTTGAACGCTACTCTGTTTGGCGGGTTCAGGGACAGGATAACATTAAATTAACTGGTATGCGGGCTTTTTGCTCAAAGCAACATTTCCGAAAGCCTTGACATAGGGCATCTTGCTTTGTTGTAGTGCTTCCATATACACAGACCATCAACACCAACCCGCTAGGGTTGAATAATTAATTGAAATACTATTGTTATAATAGTATTGTTGCAGTGTATCCAGAATGCCGCAGCACGCCTCGTGTTCAATGTACCAAAGTTCTCCCATGTTCTCCCCCTCTTCCGCAACCTCGTCGCTGTAATCGCTCACATCAGATTCAAGACATTGGTGCCGGCCTAAATGGCCGTCAGTGGAACTGCCCCCATCTACCTTCAAGCATTAGTCAGACCCCATGCCCCAGCTCGAGCGCTCCGCTCGACCACTTCAGCTGGCCGACTGGTACCGCCATCGCTAAGGGCAAACAAATGTCACTCTGCCAAGTCGCCACCTATGTTCTGGCACCGCGGCGGTGGAACGAGCTGCCGACCGATGTCAGGACAGCAGAGTCACTCACCAGCTTCCGCAAGAGACTCAAGACTCACCTGTTCTGCGTGGCTTCACTCCTTACCCCCCACCACCTCTACTCCCTAACCCACTCCCACTTACCCAACCAGGGTTTGAATCCCATCCCCTCTGGGATCCCTAGCACTTACTTGTATGTTTGTACATCCTGGCACTTAAAAATAGTTCTTAGCATTGTGTAGCATCTTGTATGTTCTTGTATGTTCGTACGTCCCAGCACCAGTATTTGTGTAGCTTGTGTCCTGGCTATCTTGCTGGTTACCAGCAAGGAGTCAACCTAGCGTATTATGAGTGCTTGAAACTTAAAATCAAAACTCTTACTGTACCGTCAGCGATATATTGTTGTTTAACTCTTTCGACAAAGAGTCTGGCAAACGCCCTAAATGTAAATGATTGAAACCACAATATGGGTAGTGCAATATCAAAATCGCAGGAGCTGCAATTTTTTATAAGGGTAAAATGTGTAAATGTACATTTATAATAACCCTAACCCTAACCATTATAATAAAAGTACTGCAATGCTGCAGATGCCCTGGCCTACACATTTTGTAAGACACACAAGATGTAAGAAAACATGTTTGTTTGGTACAGACTTCACAAATGTCATATGATAGTTATTTCAGCCAAATGAAAATTGTGATACAAAAATGATCATTCCCACTAATAGTGAATCAAATATCTGTTCAAATAATCGCAATATGATTGACCATATCATCCAGCCCTACAACCCACCATCTGCCCAACAGTATAGTACACTCCTCCCCTGCCCACGTCTGCCCACCGTGACTCCTGACTGCAGACAGAGATTCCAGTCACTCCAGGGGGGCGACAGCCTCCCACCCAATTAGCCAGAGCCTCGCAATACAGACAGCTCGCTTCCCAAGAGTAGAAATGCACAGCTTGTATCATCTAATGTAAGCCTTAATGCCGTACGATGCCTCCTGTATATCCGATATTGAACGATTTGAAAAGTAAAGTATGTCCCAGACAAGACAAAACCAATCAACCGATGCTCTGCCCTGTAAAGGAAGTGTCTCCATTATCAGACCATTAGAGGAGGATGTTGTTATATGTGGGGCCCAGAAGAACGTCTTTCCTGTTACTGCTGCTGCTATGTGCACCGGGAATCCATACCAGGGAGAGTCCTATATTCTATACTTCTAAATGTAATACCAATATTGTCCTGAAAAATACAAATATGAATCATGCTAATACCAATAATAATAGCGCCAATACTAAGTGTGATCCAAACCAGACAAAGAAAAAATCCATAACAAATCTAAATCAATTCATTACTACAGGGTGTTGGACAGTAGCTCAGGGGGTAGAGCGGTTGTCTGGCAACCGGAAGGTTGCTGGTTCGATCCCCGGCTCCGCCTAGCTAATTGTCGTGAGCAAGACACCTAACCCTAACTGCTCCCGACGAGCTGGTTGTTTCCTTGCATGGTTGACACCGCCGTCGGTGAATGTGAGGCAAATGTAAAGCGCTTTGGATAAAAGCGCTATATAAATGCAGTCCATTTACTACAGAAGCATGGGTATTAATGTGGAAAAGTAATCAGAAGTAAGAATGTTTTGCATTGGATGTAATTAAACTAGCAGTACAGTAAAGTACAATAACACTAGCATCCACAGGGCTCTACAGTGCGACCGTTAACGCTCACATTTAGGAGCACGAGTGAGCGGAATTTTTGAATTAAAATAAAATAGATCACGTTACCGGCTTTCAGTCGCATTTACTGAGTTTCGGATTAAAACTACACGACCCACACTGTGTGGAGAGTGGTAACCCTTGTAAATGTAGCGGAGCAACATTGAACACAGCAAGTGATTCAACAAGCAATTCAAGCCAATTAAACCAACACAATTAGCCACAATTAGCCAAGCCAATGACATCTAAAATGGGACAAATCGATATTAGTCCTTTACCTCAGGAATCGGGGGAGAATGATAGCAGTGGGATAGCCGAAGGTGAAAGATGCTGCTAAACCAAGATCTACAAATTCTGCCACGACTGGAAGAAGGATTTAATTTGGCTGGAGTATGACCGTAATACAAAGAAGAGGACTTGCAAATATGGCCAAGCAGAAGGGTGGGCCACCAGGAAGAGTGCATTCATGACAGGTAAAGGTCTCGATATACTCACGCTTTCATACATGTACGTATGTACGTACGCGAACGATATGCAAGTGGCAAGTGTCTAAATGTACATTTACATTTAGGGCATTTGGCAGACGCTTATCCAAAGCGACTTACACTAAGTACAATAAGTAAATGGATGATTAGAAGCTATGTCCACTATGGGGCATGTCAGCGACAAAACATTTTCTACCTGACCGGAAATACGTTGACAACTACTTTCGATTGTGTACAACAACAGTAAACATGGCGGCAGTGGAGGAGGTATTGTTAATGTATAGAAGATGCCAGAAACAGCGGCACCAACGAAGATGGTACATTGAACCGTTAAACTGATCCCGACGTGACGACGGAGACTATGTTTCTCTCATTCTACCGATGAGAGAAATTGACGACGAAAAGCAGCATTCACGCCTCACATAGCTGTTAAAAATTCACCTCCATCGTGCGCTAAGACTTCCTCGCTGGTTCCATCTCTCAGAACATCGGAGGATTTCTCGTATACTGCCCAATGATTTCTGTTGGTATTGCACCTTGCTTATGCGTACACTCAAGACATGGGGAGACGCGCTCAGATTACGCACAAAACCAATGTAGGATACGTGCAGCAGCCATCCTGCGTATGCGTACGTGTACTTAATGTGAAGTATATTATGGCCTTTACCCCAAATTGGAGAGAGACGCTGTCAGGGGATCGTCTGTAATAGTTGGTTAGTTACTATCCAATCATAACGCAAGGTGCTGAGATGGGGATTGTTGTATGTAGGCTAATAGTTTAGTTACTGATTCAATCATTTCACAATGCGATGAGACGTCGACAGAATAAAGCCAGGAGGTTTTGTTTACAGCGGTGTATAGTACCTTCCTGAATTCTTGGGTTTCCCCTAAGATTTTCAGATCGGCAGTGGTGCTGAGGCGTGTGTGAGATGCACTATGTTGATGTGTGGTTGCACGGCGCTGATGTGCACGGTGCTGATGTGCACGGCGCTGATGTGCACGTTGCTGATGTGTACGGTGCTGATGTACACAGTGCTGATGTGCACATCAGCACTGTGTAGGCCAGGGCATCTCTGCAGCATTACAGTACTTAATTTATAATGGTGTTATACGTTTACATTTACACATTTTACCCATATCAAAAAATGGATATTGCTCTGTGCATGTACATGTGAACGGTGCTGATAAAAGCCCTGTCCAGTAACCTGAAGCACTATTTTATGTTGAGATATATTTGAGTCCTGTCACTTTCCATGAAAGAAATGTTGCAAAAGTGGTGCAGACTAATACCGGGAACACGGCAAGCCTACCATCTGAAGCAGTATCACCCACCAGAACATACTGAGAGTCTCAATCTGAGGTACCATCATAGTTTAAGACAATCTCGCGTCTTTTGAGATTTGTTTTTTGGTAGGTCTTGCATAGCTTTCATCATGAACTGACGTAGCCTATTATATTCTGCTTGAACGCATTGCGCTGAATCAGTGACTGATGCTGTAAATAATGTATATTAGCAGTGGGCATCGCCAGAGGCCCCCCCACACCATATCATCTGATACTTGAGTCACAATACAATATTATATGCTGAGCATTGCGATAACATACAGTATAATGCAATATATTGCAATGTATTACCTTTTTTCAACTGCAAATGATGTCCCCGAAGGAAAACTTTGTCAACATCTGCTTTATGTAATCTCACTTCAATCATTTTTATTAGGATTGTCAAGCATACAGACAGACAAACCAAAAAACTCAGCAGCGTCTAGTGAACTGAAAAAGCAATTTAGAAAAGAAAAACTTGGCGTCCATGTATAGATACAATATTGCCAAGCAAAATATCACAATACTGTGCTGTATCGATTTCCCCCCCCCCACCCTAATGTATATTGAAAATATTAAAAACGTAAAAACTTTTTAACAATATAACCGCTATCGAAGCTGATTTTATCACGATTCATAGTGATTTATCATCCACTAATCTTGGATCCAAAACGCTATAGCCGAACTTCTGGGATGAGACTAGGCAGCGGTGTCCAGACAGGACCTTTTAGCTACGGGTGGTTTAGTTTAGTTCATCAGTGGCTGGCTGAGTTTGTGTACTCGTGGCCTTTGTTGCCATATTTCGAATTCGACCTCCAACGTGCGCCAGCTCTACAGAAGACCATCGCTCCGTTAACTTCTCTAAAGCAAGAGTGTAGTCTGGTTTCACGTTTCAAGTTTTTGCCTGGTAGTAATATGTTTCTTTTTTGAAAGATTGAAGCCATGACAACATAATCGATAGCCATATAAACCTTTTGACAATGGGTTATTTTAGTCCCTTCCAATCACTGGTCAGCCACATCACATCTGTTGTGGTCCCGCCGGTCAGGTTAACAGACAGGAGAGAAGTGAAAGGAAGTGAAACACACCATTCACACAGATTTGAGCTTGTCTGCCATCAGATGATAAATGACAATCCAAAGTCTGATTTGTGAGACTAATCCTCCACTAACTGCGCCCCTTACATTTTAAATCCCGGAGCACAGTGCTCGCAGGGAGAAAAGTCAGCATCCATATCCACAATGGCTCCCCAATGTGCTTTCAATTGATAGCTTTTTAATTGCTGTGCTTCAACTTGCTGCTACAAAGAAGTTGTAAATTAAATGCCAGTATAGATATGGGAGCTGCTCAATATTCCTTGATTGGGTGTTCTGAAATGTGCATATTAATGGGATATCTTAAATCTGAATCTGCATACTTCTCCATAAAAACTAGTTTGATAAATGTGGAAAGAAATCCTGCAAAGAAGAACGCTCAACAAGCATTGAGACTAAGCAACTAGCACCAACAAAAGTTGGTGTCAAAGAACATGATATGTTTTAAAATGTTCAGCACACTGTAGCAGAGCACATTGTAAAGTTTATGTCACAGAAGCTATGATTGTTACTATTCATTAAATGCTTGTGTCTATATGCTCACTTTAATGGGGCACATGCCATCAATCATTGTTTATTTTATTATTGTATTGCTTTGTTTTTCCTTTCCTATTTCATTCGTCATTAGAGAGAGAAAAGCACTTTCACTTTCCAATCCTTCAGCAATACCTGGTTTACCCGGTGGCGCTCTGCCCAGAGTAGTGCAGAGGGAATTTGTAACGATGATGTCATTGAAATTGTGTGGCATTGTGCATTGATGTGATGATTAGGAGTGCTGATATGAGCATCCTATTAGTGCGTGGGGTTTGACCCTTGACCTCACAGTTTGGTTTGGTTTTTCTTATGTTGTGGTTTTTTCCGTTCGGTGGCATCCAGTCTGTGGTCTCATATGTGGTGGTCTAAGTGAGTTCAGTTTGTATGTGTGGAGTTTGTTCTTGCTAATATCTGTTCAGTTAATAAGATAAAACAGGAATACGTCTTGTTAGTTTGTTTCATTGCCAGATTACAGATTACAATTTTCATTTAATTTAAATATTAGGTCTGTAGTCAAATCCTTGTTTTATTCCCCACAACATTATTGAGGCAACATTCAGTGTGTTTACATGCACAGTGGAATGCTGATTGGTTGTGGTGGTAAGCAGGTTTCTTACCTGTCATGTAAAGACAAAGCCCAGTTAAGTGAACAGTTTCTCCCCAGAGCGAAACCCAGTTACACCGAGGCAACCTGATCCGTATGTTATTTGCCATATGAACACATGCAACGTGGTTTCCGGGGGGGAAATGACATTGGTGCAAGCATCAAATGGTCTGCTATTCACACCCACCCCGAAATATGCTACAATATGCTAATATAATATCTACCAGGAGCATATTCAGTGTTCAAATGTTACAGACATACGGTGGCACGCAGTTCAACGTACTTTGGGACCGCCAACAGAAAACCTTGAAGGGCCAAAGTGTCGCAAGAGGGCTCTTTATCAAAAAGCATCATAACAAGATGTTCATGTTTACATACTCACCATCTTGTTTTGTATGCAGTCATCGGTATCGTCAGTGTTGCAAATTAACACGGATCCAAATCAACACAACACAACAGGTCAAGAACTGTTGGTGGATCGCATATTGGTTTTGTCCTGTTATGGCTGGAATTAGTACGCCTATCATTTCTTCAACTGATCTAGCTTATGTAACCCGGTTACCTTAGTTGGCATGTAAATGTGATAATGAGTATGTTTACTCCTCAACTGAATAAATGTACATTTAAATACCGCTTTGATCCAAAGCGATTCACAATCTGTGCCTCACATTCATCACCACACTCAAACACCGACGGCGGTGTCAACCACGCAAGGCTATGCCGGTTGCAAGGCAACAACCAGCTCGTCGGGAGCAGTTGGGGTTAGGTGTCTTGCTCCGGGACACCTCGACACTTGGTCACCCTAATGAACTGGTTACTCTGCCTAACGGGGTTTTGAAAAATTAAACTGGTTATTGACCGCTTACAGGTTGCTCAGGCAAGACTTCCGAGCGGCTACTCTCATCCCCTTTGTAACGAGAGAGCCACAGGGAAGGAGTTAATGATGCTGGAATGTTCTCCAGATCATGTTTGTTGATAGTAGTTATTCTCGCGTATTATACTCACCTTTGTAAATCGAAGCAGAAGCAAACCACAAGACCAATTAACTCCAGCCTAACCGAGAGCGAGAGCACCACTATCTCACAGCCTGCTTCAACAATAGCAACATTGCTCCGGTTTACCGAGATAGGCGCAGAAAGGGTTTAAATTTAAAACAACTGGGCCAAAGCCACGAAATCCTCAGCAGGCTCAGTGAAGTTCTCATTCAGTTCTTACACAACAGGTCCAACAATAGCAAACCACCCGTGAGTCATCTAATCAGCTCTGCCGTACAGGAGGACAGCGCCTGAGACAAAAATGTTAAACATTCTTGATCTGATACCAATATTTATTTTAAATATGTATTTAAGATTAAGATTAAAGATTAATCGAACGAAACGATCAATCAAGACCAAGATAGAAGAACCAAGATAGAGGTTGTTGATTAACACAAAAGCATTTAATTATTTTCCTGCAAAATGTTGCAATACGGAAAGCATTAGACTTAATATATGGGAAAACAGCAGATGTTTTGATTAACAGCAAATTGAACACAAATGAATTAATAAACATATAATCATGTGCGGTCGCTGTTTAAATAAAAAAAGCACTTGTTCATTCATGTGTTATGAGCCTTTATTCACCTGATACTTATAGGCAGCTTTGTGGCTGTTGTATGATGTGGAAGATGCCCTTATGTGGTGTTGAACACTGTGACTCACAGCTCTTACTTTCCAAGTGACTCAGGCTTGTTGTGAACGTTTGTAGTCTTTGGCTTTCTATATTTTGACAAGGTTGGTATTGTTTCAATTGATACAAGTGCAATCCATTTTCGTTGGCACAAGTCCTCGTCATGTTGTAAGGTCATTGTTGTAAGGTAATGGACCGCTAGAATAAAATTACTCCTGACTAAGCACACCTAGAGGCAGTATTTTAGTGAAAGCTAAATATCAAATATCTGTCACCAAATGTACAGTCATGATTTTATGTGGCAACGTCCTCATCATTAAGCCTAGATCACTCAATGTGCTGATGAGAGACCGTACGAAGAACTTCAATCTTCCTCTTTTGTCTGTGTATTTATGTAG
>OMKP01021986.1:5110-24801 GCA_900302375.1 Bathygadus melanobranchus
GGTTGCCGCGCAAGCAGGTTTGCCGTTGATGTGACACTAATGGCCTGGAATCTAAATGTACATGACGGACGGCTGGCGTTGACAGGCGGGTTGAGGCAGCAGCTGTGTCAAAGCTGAGGTGTGTAGACTAATGAGATGGAAAAGAGAGGGTGTGAGTGAGTGAGAGATGGAGAGGAGGCTCGTCGCTCAGCCCAGGGAACACAAGCCCATGTGTGGGGAGGGTCTCTTTTGATGACAGCTCCATCACAAAGCTCAACGTGGCTGTGTGTAAGCAACAGGCTTAATCTGGGAGAGAAGTGTGTGTGTGTGTGTGTGTGTGAGAGAGAGAGAGAAAGTGTGTGTTTGCCCATGAGAAAGTGTGTGAGTGTGTATGTGTGTGTGCATGTGAGAAAGTGTGTGAGTGTGTATGTGTGTGTGCATGTGAGAAAGTGTGTGAGTGTGTGTGTGTGTGCATGTGAAAAAGTGTGTGTGTGCATGTGAAAAAGTGTGTATGTGTGTGTATGCGTGTGTGTGCGCGCATGCCGTGATCTAACAAAGCATGTTGGTTCTATGCGAGGGTTGGGATTGACAAACGATTGCCAAATAAAAACAGCACATAGGCCTTACAATTTAACCCAAACACTTTGCCCGAGGCCGCTTTTTCGGTTACTCAACACTCAACTCCAACAGTAAATATTCACCCACTGAAATTGATCATATTTTGGTTCCCCTCTTGGATGACTCATCTCAACCGACTGAACAGCTTAATGTGATACTGACTGTTTGCAGCAACTCAGCTAGGCTAATATTTATGTGTAATATTCGAAAGCTTATCGTTTGGGCCGAGCATCTTCCCTAGCACTCAATAGGTAAGGGCATCTTTTGAATATTTTATTTTTTAAAAAGACAAAAAGATAAAAAAGATAGGAAAACAGTGTTGGTTTGTGGTGGGAGCCTCGTCTGTAAAGGCCATATGAATACAAATCATTTTTGCAACTGAGAATACTGGTTTGAGCAAATATAGCCAACTGTGTGAGAAAGAGAGCAAGAAAGAGAAACAAAGAGAGAGAGAGAGAGAGACAGACAGAGAGACAGCGAGAGAGACAGAGAGACAGCGAGGTAGAGACAGAGAGACAGCGAGACAGAGAGAGATGGTATGTTCCCTGTGAGAATCATTTCTGATGTTTTTTCACACAGACAAGACTATTTCTGCAGCAGCCATCACATTCAGATGGGGTTGGTAAGTCTAGTGCTGTGAACCTGGATCACATATCTCATATGGAAATGTGGGCCTGGCCATGAGACAGCTGAATACTTAAGTCTGTAATCGTGGAAAGAGAAAAAGAAAAATCAATAATATCGAACAAATTCATATGGTTGAGCTCAAATGAGCCAATGAAATGGAATGCATGGCCCTGACACGGGGGGGTGTTATCATTTGCAACACTATTCATATTGTTGTTACATAGATTGACTGTTTTACAGCAGTTTGATATCAAATAAAATACATGTTCTTCAATACATGTTCCTAAATAATTAATTAAATCTTCATCAGATCAAAGCCATACAATGCAGCATAAGAGGAACTCTAGCCATACTGTAAAGATGTGCATCTCTGAAACCATGAACATGCCCAAGTTCACTGTATAATGTACCCCCAAACTACATGATGCCATTCCCAAAGTACTAAGAAATTACTGTATATGAACATAAGCAAACAGTATCATAGAAGACACACAGTACTACAAAGCAATCCATAATGCAATCCTAACACGCACACACCAAGCATAATCAATCAATTCACCATTTAGTCATTTGGCAAATGCTTTTTTTCCAAAGCCAGATACATGTAATTCAAGAGCAGGTAGGGGTTGCGTATTTTTCTCAAAGATGATAGGCAGGTAGGCTGAGGATTTTTGGAATTGAAGCATTACCTTTTGGCTGGGATTGAAAAACCCAGCCACTAGACTATCCTACAACATTCAACTGGACCAAGGGTTAACCCAGTATTTCCACAATACCGCAAAAACTGTAATTGGTGAGTGTAGCACACATATGTAGCCAAAATGTCAAACTATTAGTTATAGTATATATATATATACTAGTCATTGGCGATTACATGATAATCAAGCATAGTATTAATCAATGACCATGACCAAGTTGTGTGCATTTTACAAATATGCTGTTAAAGCATATTTTCATTATTCATTTTTGGTTACGTGGGCCATTCTGACTAAACAACTGAAACTGTACAAGGGCTGTACAGCCTAGCCATTGATGCAACTGCTGTTACATCAATGGCTAGGCCTCACCAAAACAAAGATATGCCATCATTGCTCTATCCCAACAGTATACACGTCACCGGTGTCGCTGCTGTCCAGTCCGCACGTAGGCACAAACAAAGACGCAACAGTCTTCTGAGCAAATTATGCGTCAACTGAAAGAACCAATGGCCCTCTACGAAAACTGTAAATGTGTATGTCATTGGAGGGAGAATAATGCATCATCTAAACTAGCGTACAGAGTACAGAGGCTCGGTTGAAGAGGCTAGGAAGTGGAATTGTTCTGATGATGACCCAGAGTCAAACCTCTGACGCCATAGAGGCAAATGTGCAGGCTCAACTGGAATGCACCAGTCAGCAGAGTCCATAAAGGGTTCTTTTCACTGGTCTTACACCCCACTTTTGACCTTGTGATTGGACATGCGTTCTGGTGGAAGCACTACTTTCTGGCTTTGGCTTGTCTCGCAGTTCCAATGAACCAAGTGACGTCGTCGTCTTGGATGACCAATGTCACTTCCTGACTTTGACACTGAGCAATACTGCCGTGCAAAGGCAAAAGGACGTAACTTCGTTTTTGGATATTTTTGTGGATAAATATCCTGGGTCTACTGTGTTGTTGTCTTTTAACTTCACCTCCGGTTCTTCTTTGGAGAGTGAAGGAAACTAATATTTTCCTGTCCGAAGATTCCAGATAATATTTGGATGCGGGAAATAATTCAATTACAGCAGGGAAATATTTGATTCAATGCGTAGCCTACCTCTATGTGTTTCAATTCGGCACTATGATTTAGTCTACCTGTGATGGCGCAGTTACATTATCAGGTGTTCTGTGGTGCTTCTGTCTGGGTAGTCTACGCAGAGGGTAGTGACGCAGAAACCTGACAATATAACTTATATAATACTCTATAACAATATAACAATATAACTCGGGTAGCCTAAATAGTGCCAAATGATGTTGTTGTAGACAAACTGCGAGCTTGTTGTGTTGTTACTGGCACTCGTTTTGAATAAGTGACTAAAAACCTAAAAAGGTAACTTTTTCAGACAAGCACTCAAAGCTCCTCCAAGGAGTTGTGGAAATGTGGTACATTCTTATCCAGAATAAACAACACATTTCCCATGGGCTCCATTGCCTCTTCCTGCAAATAACTATTTACGATGTGTACATGCGGTGTAGGGATTTCAGATCAACCAAGTTCACATTAAAAAATAGCATGTGAATGGTCATTCCACAAGCAAATTATAATTGACAGTTTGATGCAGAATATACATGTGATATAAAGGAGTACGTTGTTATTAATATTGGCAGATGCACACATCCAGGCATGTTTGGTAACATCTGTGCATAATTTGTTGAAAGCCATCACAGATGTGAGTTGATAACGGATGCCGTTAGCATGAAATAAAAAGGAAACAATCACTGACAAATTCATGAACCTCAACTTTTATGGCTACCAAACTAAAGCTGTGTTAAGGCCATTTGTTTTAAAAGTGTATTTGTGAATACAGCATCCCTTGCATCAAATCATGGCCTTTAAAGTGACCTCATACAAGCGATATTAGCAGACAGATCATTCGCAAGACCAAGTCCACTGGTCATTATTTACTCCAAGCTTGCAATATCTCTCTGCTGTACGACATGACGTTTCGGTCATCATTGACATCCAAGTGGCGATCACAGATCATGAGAAACCCCCTTCTAGTTAGAATTGACTGTGTGTCCCCTTTGTAGTTTCAGTTCTCAGTTGAATTTCTTTTCCATGAGTTAGGCCTATATTTTGTGTTATTGTTATGTTTTGAGTTCTTCTGGTATGTATTATTGTGTTTTAGTTTCATTTAGTGTTATGTTCATATTTTCGTGCTGTGTACATTTTGTATTTAGTTTGCATTTTGCTTTGCAATTTGGGGCATCCACAGCACTGCGATTTTAAACTATGAAGCAGGATTTAAACAACTACACTACCTTTTGTGTTAGGATAACTGCTAGATTTGACAGAAATTATTGTAACTCAAAATACAAGATAGGGCCTGTTGATGTTCAACAAAGTTTGTAAGAGACTGATCATAGCCAATGTAAGCATTGTGGAAGCCTGTGGAAATCATGTGTGTTAGGCAAGGCATAGTTTAAGTGTTAAACTACATTCATCCTAACGAGACGTTTTCAACAATTCACCTGTCTCTGGGCCATGTCAAATGCCAATGGCATTCCTTGATTGACCGTCCTTAGCACAATTGTAAGCTAGCGAAATGCAACTACGACAACCCTTATTGTTGTTAATCAGAGCAACATTCAATACTCCATAAAAGGTCAATATTATATAAAGATTATAATCCAAGCCAATGTCGCGCAATCCAAAATAGTGCAGAACGTAAGAGTCCATGACTTGAACGATCCTTCTTAGCCCGTTGCTCGGTCACCATGATTGCAAACATACTGTACAACATCTTCCCAACATTTCAGAAAATATAATGTAATTACATTCGTTACTTCAATTACTTGCAAGCGCTTGCTTTTATTAATGTCAACCAACTTTTGCTCGTGTTGTCGTGGCTGTAAAATCGTTTCATGTCAGGAAGTAGTCTGAGCCCTAGTCAAGCCATCTGTTTGAGATAAACAATGGCGATGTGGGTGATTATGCTTTCTGTGTTTAGATGTGTCCGCTAAGAAATAACGTAACTAACCGTATATATCAAATATACATACCAGCTCATTGTGTCTGTATGTTTCTAATCCAGTTTCATTGGGCAGTTTTAATTTCTTCGGTGGACTTCATCGCATTTCGCTAGGCAACAGAGTATTAAAAAACAGGAAGTCGGAAGCTCAGTCGCTCAGGTTTCCTTAAAGGAAGTTGTCCTGCTAGGATCACAGGTGCAAAATAAAAGGTCACAAGATAGTTTAGACGACAAATATATCATGATCATTCGTATGTATTTGATCTCAAATACGTTGTCGTTCTAGTTAAGGGATTATTGGCCATGATGTTTCCGTCTTCTTTATTTACATAGAAATAACCAAACAGACAGTACAACAAACCGAAGTGTCACGTAAAAGGAGAGCACATCTCCATGTCACAATGATCAAGTTATGTTTATTACAATATTAAGTAAGTAAAAGTACCTTATTGTAAGGCATAGAAAAAAACCAAATAGCAAGAGACATTCACAGAATTTTAAGACAACAGAACAGTGTGTATCCCCAATACATTGTAAAAGGCATATGCTAGTTGTATTTTATTTCAAACAACGTGGCTTTTTTTCATGCACAATGAAACAATTACATCCTTAATAAACTCAAAGGGAGGACATTTGTACAATTACCGTGCACATGCAAATATGAGAATATAGCTGCATTCAATGGAAACAAAACGGAACAAACAAACTAAAATACTATTAATTCCATTTAACAGTAGGCCTAGCTGTCTGTATTGAACACAGTCTCGAATGCCATCACAGTCAACACAGCTGAGTAGCTTGTAAGGTATCTAAACTGATTTACATTTGCTAATGCCTTTTGTATAAAATGAACTGCCTGAAGAGTAAGTCTAAGAAGGGCAAACCAACGGTGTGTCTTCAGCTGTGGGCTGACTGAGATTCAATTTTTTTATTTGCTGCTTCTATGCAAGTGCAAGTGAGTTCTGATTTTGTTCTTGATCATCCAACCCTGCAATCCAAATTGGCACAAAGATGGTGGAAAATTGTTGGCATGGATCCAACGTTGAAGGAAAGAACAGAAACAATAAGTTCTATTAAAAAGCATTTTTCATTTTATTTTGATTTAACCTAGTTACCTAGATTTGGACAAAAGGACGCACAACAGATACTATGAGGTAGGCCTAAATAGAATTCTTTAAACTGGACCTGCTTTTATGTTTATTTAAAATATGATGTCAATTGCATTCATAGTTTATTCTTCAACACATCTTTTGAGAATATGGTGCAACGATTGTTGTTACACAAGCAACCAGTTGGATGAGGACTTGAAATGGATGGTGGTGGTGGTTGTGGTGGTGCTTTGGTGACAATATTGACATTTTCATTACATTACGGAAAGAAAAACACTGTGACAAACAGGAAGTGACAAAGAGAGTAGCATAATGTGACCAGGGATGTACTCAGCTTTGCAAAGATTTTCACTCACCAATTTTCTCTTTTTTTCACATTTCATGTTTAGTCAAATAGAGCAATATTTAAAACCCCATAAGCCTGTATGCTGTATTATACTATTTAATATCACATATCACCTATTGACTTTACATCATAGATATTAGACAATATGGCTACTGCAATATTGTTCATACGTTTATAGCTCAAGAAAATAACAGCTAGTACATCATAGCTTACATAATTACGAAAGGATGGGCAATGTCTTAATGAAATAATGTCTAAATACCAGGAACCTTTGTAGTTGTAATTGGCCACAGGTCGCTTATTTCCTTCTCCGTGGTGGATAGTATTTTTTCCTCCTGCTGCACAAAATGAATTCACAATTGCATGTGTATAGATTTGTGAACGTTTCAACTATCTCCAAAGGTGCAAGGAGGTCTGCTCATTTACCCACGGTAGACCAACTGAGAAACACGCCAACAGGCCAGACTAATTGTGGGAAATAATACAAATAAGTGGACATGTGCCAGGCAGCGCAGCACTGCAAAGCCTTTGGGATGGGAGAAGGGGGGAGTCGTGGAAGCTCATTTCAGAATGCAACACTTCAGCAGTATGGCCTCTGCAGAGCCACTCTTTTGGCCTTTGCATCTGTCCATTGATATCATCTGTTTGTTGGACTGCCATGTAAACTGAACAGGAAACTATATTTTCTCTAGTGCACGATAGCATAACAATGCATCTACAGTTTCTTTGTCTCAAATCTGGCAGACCAGTTTGAACCTTACAAAGAGCTCACATACAGAAGAAAAGGAAAACACAGTCCATACACAAATAAGTGTGTTGATTTTGCCAAGATAGAGAGAGGAATGTCTCTTGAATGAGAAAATAAGGCATTTTATGGAATTAGAACCCCAGTATCCAAAGCATCCAATCAATGATGGCAACAATACACGCTGCTAAAGCTCCATGCCATATGGTCATTGATTTGAATTATTGTCTGTATTATTTCAAAATATGTTTCAGTATGTGATTAAATCTAGTTCAAGTTATCTCAAATTAGAATACAAAAAGACAATCGTAATAAAAATGACGTAAGGTATCTAATCTTACAAGGATATAAATGAAGTCATATATGATGTCTTAATTTATATCCTTATATTCTTCTATCCTATATTATTTATACAATAACTGCCATTTTACTTTGATATCTAGGCCTATATCATACAATACATGATGTAGACGTCCAATGGTTTAATATTACTCCTTTGAGAATTTGAATGAATGCACATCTTTTGGAGTCTTTGTTTTGAAAATAGTTGGGATAGATCAATTAATGAAAAAAACAGACTCTAACCCAAATGGAAATACACAAGATGCTGAAAAACATTTTCTGTTTATTCAGAGAACACATTAGTGCTTTCTCAAACCACTCACTACATTGAATTGAACAAAAGGTACAAATTATATTATTATTTTCTTAAACGGAAGATAACACACCTTATTTGGCACTGTCCCAACGCTGCAATGACAAATGAGCACAATGTATTCTGCATTATAACACATTACTAGAAGGTCTAAGACACGGTTTTTTTTGCAAAAGCATTCAGTCAATTGAAAATTGTTTGTCAATGCAGACATGTGTATATACATAGTATGCATGTAGGCATGCACATCAATGCACCATTTATCACCCAGTCTTGGTGCATTAGACAGTATGAGTACAAAAGTTGTGACGGTTACCAGCATCCATATGTGTATACTGTACAAAAATAGCAACCCTTTAGTATACAACCCGGTCCATCCATATTGTAAAAAAAAACGGAATTTAGCTTTCAAACCTCTCCCACTGTGTGCAAGTGTTGGTGACTGAAATGAAGTGGTTTTAGTCCTTTAACTCAGTGTCTTGCTCAGAAATGTGAAGCACAGACAAAATAGTTTATTCATTAAATGATCTTGCTCTTTTTTTTAATCTTTGCTTTCATATATCGACAGATATTTCAGTATTCCGGCTTTTCTCTTGTGAGCTCTCAGTATTTAAAGAATGAATGGTATATGTCCTGAATATTTTGTGCCTTTAATATTGCTCGACTGAAAAAACATAAAGACATCTAAAACGTAACAAAATAGGTACAGTTGAAAAAAATGTGATATCCTGGCACCACGACTTAAGCCACCATATAAAATATAAAAGTCAACATAAGCTCAAAGAACAACAACAGAAATGATGCTTTTTGCAAATGGGAATACCAGAATTGGCAATGGAAGTGATTATCGCAGGTGTGCTGGCTTTGTAGTTAAAGGTTAAAATAACAACACATATGTCGATCCTCCGAATAACTATAATTGTGCAGATAAAGAACTTTGCTTTTCAGTAAATTATTTGACTCCATTATTCCTCTTGGAAAAACATGGTGCTAAGTTGATATCTCTATTATGTTTGGCAAATGTCAGGCACAATTATGAGAACACGGTTGGCTGTATTATCACAATGCATTTGCACATTCATTTGAAAAAAATAACATTCAAATATAAAAAAATACTACACAAAACAACAAAAAGACAGTCAAGTGCCACTAATAACAGTACACAAATATAACAAGATGTACTTTCAAACGAGGCAATAAAATTAACACATACTCACACACATACACACACACACACACACACACACACACACACACACATACACACACACACCCCAGGAAACTCATTATTTTTCTAAGCTCATAATATTTTTCTGTATTTCAACCACTATGTGGGACTTTGGCCTCCCTTCGACTTTGAAAATCGTAAAATATCAAAACTTACAGGTGTGTGGTGACCTTTGAGGCAGAATGCGCCCAGTGCCAATGTGTGCGGACCCCATTGCTATGGTGGCTGTGGGATTGCTTGAAGAGGGAAGCATTCAGCACCAACTAACCAAAAAAACCCACCTGCTTCACCCCGGGAAATCCATCTCAGCACAGAAGGAGAACAAAAAAAACGAGAAGTGTGTAATGAAGATAAGAACAAATCACGTATTCATCTCACGGTCAACTGGATCCCTTTCTCTGCATATGTCTCTTTGAAAAAAGCTCAAGAGGAGGGTCCAGTCTACGCACAGGTAGTAACGGTCATGATGTTCCCACTGTTGGGCCCCCCACTGCCACAGGAGCTGGGGGGAGAACTGTGGCTGCCTGCCGGCCCGCCGCCCTTGTCGGCCTGCTTCTTGTCCTTCTGTTTCAGGTGAACCTTTGCGTGTCTCTTGCGCTCGTCGCTCCTGGCGAACTTGCGTCCACAGAACTCGCATGAGAACGGCTTCTCGCCCGTGTGCGTGCGGATGTGCGTGGTCAGGTGGTCACTGCGGCTGAAGGAGCGCATGCATATCCGGCACTGGAAGGGCTTGTGGCCCGTGTGGATGCGGAGGTGACGCGTCAGCTCGTCAGAGCGCGAGAAGCGCCGGTCACAGTTCTCGGCCGGGCAGGCGTGCGGCCTCTCGTGGACGGGCGTCTTGCTGGGCCGGTTGGGGTACTTCCGCGGCCGGATGGGTTTGAGGGTGAGGGTCTGAGGGGGCCCGTGGTGCTGGGGAGCGTGCTGCTGGCTGCCCATAAAGCCGGGGTGAATCTGCTGCTTGTCCTTGAACGCCCGGATGGTCTCCAGCGGCGTGATGGGTGGAGGGTTGACCCGTATGGGGTCCATGGTCTGGAAGGGCTTGTGCTCCATCACGCCGACGTCACCCTGGTGGTGGAACAGGTTGTAGTCGGGGATCATGGAGAACAGGCTGCCGTCCATGGCGGGCTTGGAGGCGGAGTGGTACTCGTTGCCCGGGTAGGCCAGGGCCGTGCTGGTGGCGGGGCTGTGGTGGAAGGAGACCTGCTCCTGGTACAGGTCGCTGCAGGTGGAGTAGGCGGGCAGCGGCGGGCCGTACACCTGCTCCATGTCTGACGCCTGGCCACCCATGTTGGCCGCCGTGGACGACGTCTGCGTGGTGGCGCTGCCCGGCGACGGGGAGACACCGAGGATGCCTGCGCTGACGAGGCTGATGATGTTGTTGTCGGAGCACCACCCCGAGCCGCCGATGCCCCCCGATGGAGGGGTGTCGAAGGCGAACTTCCCCAGGTAGGTGACGGTCTGTCCACTGCGGTTGGACTGGAAGCTGGACCCGTACTGGATCTCCGCACTTCCTTTCTCACTCCCCATGCCCAGATCCATGATATTATCTGGGTGAACCGTGGAAAATACACAAGACAAAGATGGTTAAGACCACTTAAATACTCATTTGATAGAAGCAGTGATAGCTGCAAAATCTCGACTAATGCAGAGCTTGGAAAAAGTAAATAAATGAATTGCAATAGTCTATAGAAAACATGCACTTGCTTGATTTCAGTGATGGTCCCCTGTTAGTCCCAAAGTCAGCTCTCAGCTCTGTGCATGTCTCTACGTGTGTGTGTGTTAAAAGAAGACGAAAAATAAAAGTAGTCCAACAGTAAGTGCTGTCAGACTTGTATACTGTAAGTTAACTGACTGTTGCCTCTGTCACATGCTTGTCTCTCTCTCTCTCTCTCTCTCTTGCTCTCTCTCTCTTAGATCCCACAAGCTCATAAATCAAGACCTAAACACCCCCTTGATCCAGTCATTGTGTCCCAGGGGAGGACAGCCACACTGAATGGCAGGATCTGATTCCTTTGCAGCAGAGGATTATGAGGCAGAAGCCAGTGCTACCACGCTCAGCAGTGTAGGGAATAATGCAGTTAAGAATACATTGTAAGAAATGTTTTTCATATTGGAAATCATATCAATCAATACACAGCATACATCTAACCTCCCTGATAATGTCTGCATATTTATCTTTGTCCAGGTTTACTGTTTTAGAGACCATGTGGCAATAGTCTAGGAAAATCCAAACGAGAATTGCAATGTGTGAAAATAATTAAATTTCATTTAACCTAAAAAACCTTTTCAAATCGTGAGGATTATTTGGGGATAGACTGAATTCCAACAATGAAACATATGCATTATATAATATTCTATGCCAGTACACATTTTTGGTTTATGTGATTATTTTGCTTGCTTTTCATTATGAAAACTACAACTACAGATATGTATTTATATGTATGTGTAATATTACCTGGAGTTTTAACATTATATTATAGAAAGTATATTATTATCTTTTATTCACATATTTCAAATAAGTCAAGCCTAAATGGGTGATAAAAGGGGTGATATCTATTTACATACATATAACTTCAATGATGAGACATTGAAATGAAATAAGGAACTGCTATCCGTATTTTTCTAACAAGGCAATAATACCATAACCAGCTTGTTAATGCAACAATATTTAGGCTATTTACAACAGCACTTACTAATAAACTGATTTGATGAACAATATTAGCAGTGTATAATATATTTAAGGATGTGACAAATATCAGCCATCTATTTTATCAATATTTTCAGATGCTGCCTTCTGCTGTTCCCTGCTTAAGTCCACACTATAGGCCTATTGTGCCAAATATTTCATTTCCAAAATTTATATTCAAGTAAGCTATATTTGTGATCATGTTTTACAGAAAACATTAAATCACCTGACGGGTATACAAAACAACGTTGTAAACGAGAGCGTAATTGAAAAATGTGCGCATTAAATGTGTCTCTATAAGCACTGTCCAAAGCCAGGTTGTCAGGGCTTTAACGGCATCACAGACGGCCGCCTTAATTAGCCTGCCAAAATAGACTTGTTTGCCCATTCCAAAGTGATCCATCACCTCAAAAAGTGAAGCTGTACAATGCGTGATTGAGTGGATAATATGGACATCCGATTGCGCTATAAGATGCAGCCGTACCTGATATTCCTCTCATATTTCACGTTTACATTTAGGAGAGCTTCTCATGATAAAGGTCGCGTGGGCCTGGTGGCGTCTCGCGCATGATTCACGGAGAAGAGGCGCCAAACTCTGTAGTCTATAAGTACGGGACAACCGCTGGAATGCACGGCCCGTTAACAGCCACTCACTTGACATGTGAATATTGTTATGAATGAAAGCCGTTCTTCAAAGACATTCTCCAACGGCAGTAAGCAGGCATGTTAACTCGGTGCATTTATCAGATCTTCATAGACAAAGGATTTGTTATCCCTTTTCTTCGTCCTCTTCTTTCTGTGGTAACCCATTAAAACTTCTCGACTAATATAGGCCACTATAACACAAGCAGTTGCGTAGCAGTTCTATTAGGATATTTCCAACAGGTAAAGGCTAACTTCATTCTCGCCACATGTTTAGTTTAAGCAGTGACGAGTATGAATTACACAAAATAGAGTCATATTTTCACTAATTGCTGAGGTCTATACATATTTCCACATGTTTTACTGCACAGTTGAACTTCTGATGTGGGTGATCCGGGTGCAGACAGAAAAACGACAATTTTGTTGTATTTCATCAGTTGTTGGTCACTGGAGGATAATTACATTCTGTTCCTGTCAAAACACACATCGCAAAGCGAGAAGACCCAGGCGCAAACAGGTGCCCAGTTACAAAGACAACTGTTGCCGTTTTGAGCGCTCGTACGCGGACACCGCAAAGCAGTGGGCTAGTTTCAAAACACTTTGAATATGACAAAAAAAATAAAAAAGCCATAATACATTAAGTTCTTACCTGTGTTCATTTGCGAATAATGGTTTATAGAATCCGTACTTGTGAAAATATTCATGGATGTCGGAATGTCCTCTTCTGGGTAGAGACTGTCAGGAATCGTGTTTATTAAACTGCTCATGGTAAGAGGGAGCTTGTCCGCTAGTTTACCTGTCATAGCAGTTAATTCAGTCAGACATGAATGATGAACGCGCAGGTATCCAAGTAGTTACAGCGGTGTTCTTCTCTCAAACTAAAAGCTCAGGTTAGGATCAAACATAGAAGAGAGAGAGCGAGAGCGCGCGGGAGTCCTGTGGTGTATCCAAGTTCCCGCGGAGACAACGCAACCGGTATCTCCTCGAGCTGTAAGTTATTATTAATCTAATGACAATGAAAACTGGTGGTGGTCTGCTTGTGTGGGGAATGAGAAAAGACAGTGAATAAATAAATGATGCAGCGCAAGAGCCGCTCTACTTGTTCTATTGGACAAAGATAGGGGACTCCAGGTTGCCCGCGTTAAATAGTGGGCTGGATACGTGACGTAGATGACCATTTATGGATAGGCTGTACAGAAGGCAGTCCGCAGCACGTCAGCCCGTGGAAAGTAGCGAAGGAACAGTTTGCCGGCTGAGTGAAACCAAACAAAAAACAAAAATACAACGGGGAAGTACATTTTGATATTGTTAGAATCTGGTTTCCAGTGCGTGTATTGAACTTAATCAATAGAGCATACATGTACCAATGTTTTCCATTCGGACTTTAAAGCAGCTTGGAAAAAAGGTTTCTTTTTCGGAGAAGACATTGAAACACAGCGCGTTGTCACAGATTGTTATAGTAGGCCTATAGGCTATGGCCAAATATTTACACTTTTATGTGCGATTTCAAAGCTAGTTTGTCGTTAAAGAAAACAAAATATAATCTAGCTATAGCCTATCGTTTGGTTTTCCTCTGGGTAGGCCATGCGTATTTTCCAGCATTAGAAGACTAAACGAGAGATCACCGTTTCATTTATTTATCTATAATATGATTATATCACACTGTCGTTTGAAATGTACTCTACTTATTTACTTTCCATAAAGGCCCAAAACTAATAATCGTTATTTTTCTTTAATCCAGGACGTAGCACAATTTGTTCTACATTAATGTAACTACACGGTTGTGCACGGAGTTGTAGCAGCCTTGCAGAAGTTTGGAGAAATATAAAATCCCTTTATTCAGTAACAATAACAGTAAAGACTATAATTGACAGAGTTAATCGCTTGTAAATATTGCAAACGGATTTTAAATCCCTAGACTTGCCTCAACTTCAAGTGCCAAATAGCCGCTGAAGTGGAAACTCCAAATAAGGCAGTGATCCGGCGCCGCCCCATAAACTCTGTATTTGGTTAGAGTTCCGGTTAGACTGATAGTGGAAATCGGAACCAGACGTGAACAGATCACACAGATTCCCAGAGACTCAAGCCTATGTTTTTACCAGAAATTTGCAATAATGCATATGTAAGGAATTATTTCAACATCACTTTCTCATAGTGACGGGACCATTCCTTTGTCCTACAATGTTACTGTACTTGTTACTTGTATGCAGCCTATTGTTTCTGTTCTCAAAAGTTGCCTAGTTTATTAGGATACCTTTATTCTAACTTTACGTTTGATTTCACAATATAGATTATATTTCTGAAAGTTTTGAACGAAGAGGTAAATATCGTAAGTATTAGTATCCATTATATGCAACCATAAAAAGGTGTGTTCAATTCTAAATATGGGCCTCTCTCAACAAGTAATGGCAAGGCTTCAATCAGAAGAAATGAAGAAAATCCTAATGAAGCAAAAAAAAGCGAGTGGGAGAATAACTGTGATTCATCGTCAGTGTTTAAGGGGGCTTATACAAACAGAGCAGGCAGGGATCCTGTGTGCGTCTCCACTGAACAGACACAGCCTGCATATGCGTGTTTATTTGTAATGGATACCATTAATGGCAGACAGATCACGGCGTTCTCCCGGGGTGTCTTCCCAGTCCTCAATTACGCCAAGATGAATGGCTGTGCTGTTCCGAGAGCCTTCAAAAAGCCCGTGATTGAGTCAGAGCAAGTAGTGCAGGGTTGGCCGCGGGCCAGGCCCCGTTCCCCAAACTCTTTAACCTAGTCCCTGCTTCCCCACTCACATTCAGCGTTCCAACGGCACGATGTGATCCAGAAGGCACCTTTGTTACAACGTGATGATGTTGTTGTACGGGCGAGTAGTTTACCACAAGCCCCGACCACTGCCACATTACTGATTGGACTCTAAAATAACTTCAACTTTTTTAAATGAATGGTCTACTTTTTCCCCCCAGCCTAGGCAAAACACTGGAATGTTGCTGTGAATGGAAAGTCTGCCAGCACCACCTGGAAGGTGATACCTGTTGCAGGCCTATTTCCTCCATTGTCAGCAGTGCTCGTCCAATGGCAGCGGCCCGCCGCCCTCCTTTGCATACGGGGATTCCATGGGCGGCGTGCTGTATCCCGGAGACAGACACCTCGCTCATGTCAACGTCATAAGGGGAAATACACGGGCCTGACGGACAGGTATTATATTTTTCGAGCCACCAGCTTTCTGAGACGGATGTGGGAGTGGGAGCAGCTATCCATTTCAAGTGACGGAAACGGATTCAAAATGTCCGCTGAAACCTCTCAGCTCGTTCTTTATCCACTCATCCAATTCCATATCTAGAGAAATGCTATGCCTATCTTTGTTGATCAACCTAATCAAACAATCAATGAAAGGATAGAACGTGTTTACAGTTATGATGCTTCCTCTTTACACCACATTTGCGGAGGAAAATAAGGCCTCCGTTGCTGTCTATCTATGACACTTGAAGAACAGTATGTTGAGGTCAAAGGTTACAGTAAATAAATGCACACTGATGGTCAACAATATGGTGGACCATATTGTTGACATGCATTGATGTCACACTCAGAAGTCCTCCCACAGCACCTCAGAATCAGGGGATAAAGATCTCTTACAGGTTATGAGAAATGGCACGAAAAATATACAATTGAGACTTAGGTTCTCATGCATATTAGATCACCTGATGCTGCTAGGCAATTGAATTGATTATACACATTTCTTCTAATTAATTTTAGTTGGAATAAATTAAGGTTTTTATTAAATGCCTTTACCGTAACATCTAGGGATGTAGGCAATTTCATTTCTCCCAGAGAATGAAATGCACTGCAGACTGTTTAACTATGGTTGGGATATGATTCTTAATATCTTAACTCTCACGATAATTGGATCAGAATGAAAACAAAGTTAAGGCACAGCTGTTTGAGCAGCAATATCTCCAAGATATATATGAAGAGGAGATAGGAACAGAGAGGCGAACCGCAGAACTTGGCAATCCATACGTGTGGTGAATTCAAGTAGGTGGTTTTGGATGGATAGATTCTCATTCACCCTGCTGTACGGCCACTGTTATGTTGTTGAATTATACTGTGACGCGCCAATTGTTACGAAATCCCATTTCATAAGTCAAACGATAGAGATAAATGAATGCCAGGAGATATTTTTTCCCACTGAGGAACACATGCGACGTGTTCAAAGGGAATGATACTCCAAGTACGTCTTGATTATCTGACTATATCTATCTGTGTACTTGTACATTATGTTGTGGTTGTTTTGACTGTGGAGCAGGCTGCTTTGACTGCTAAGTCGGAGAGGCAAACAAAAGCAAATGCGGGACAATTTGATCAATGATCTCCCAGAGTTCACACAGAGGGCACCTAGAGGTTTACCGAGGCTGGCTTAACCACCAAAGGAACAAAAAACTCCTTTACCTACTCCAGCCGAGCCCAGCGATGAGACACCAAATTGGGGTCAATGAAACCACCAACAAAAGATTGATCATCAGAACATCAAAGTTCCTCATGTAAATCCAGCCTTTTTCCAGACATCTGGGGTATTGATACAAACCCCTCCCAGAGGGGAGGTGCTGGTATCAAACCAATATTCCTCATGGGGGGGTGGGTCCTCTGACCCACCCTCTACAAAGAGCCATGGAAGCCTGGAAAGTGTAGCTCCTAGTCAACCGGGTTGAAAAGTTTATCCGTAGCATCCTCTACAGACGTGCAAGGTGGACCCCCGTACGCAGCGTCTCCCAGTTCAAAACAGGTTCATCGCCCCAAAGTTAAATTCAAGGACACCGTACGGTGTATGCTGGTGTTAATACAGAGTGGTGTAAAAAAAATTACAAAATAAAACTCTCACTCTGAGACCGCAACGTCACTCAGAATCTTGGTCAGTGGAAATCGGATAACCTGATTCCCCAAGAGCATGTCCCCCCCCCCCAGGAGTATTTTGGTTCTAGTTCCACTGTGGCTTCCGGCTGTGTTGTGGTTTTGGTTTCACCTCCCACTTCCTTTTTTTCTTTCTTTTTTTCTGAGCCCTGACGCGTTTCCTCCCTTGATTTAGAAGAACTCTTTCCACACAGAGCTGTGATATCAGCTACCCTCTGCTCTCTTTCCTCTGGCCGTGTTCGGAAACTAAGAAGAAATCCCTGATGTGGTTCAAATCTATTTCCCAAATAACTGGTCTGTGACAAGAAATACATTGCTAAAATTAAACCCATATCTTTATTGATTTGTTTGTTGAGCCCAGAGAGCAACTCTGACACAATGACAGAATAAGTGCAGTCCAATAGCAACACAATCATGTTATTCATGTTTATATATATATAATTCTCAAAATGTTGTATATGTAATCTTTCACAGGATACAATAAGTAAAAGCATAAACCAGTTTAGTTAGTAGAGTTGGTTGTTGAATGAAGACAGAGCGGGTGGTAAATACTAGCATGCTAGCGCTCTCCTGAGTGTGTGTGGTGATGGCTGGTTTAACCTGTTTGCACTGATTAGTCAAAGCACCACAGGTGTGCAGCCTCACCCAGTCCCAGACTCTTAAACCAGCCACCAACCACACACACTCCACACGACATTACTGCTTCAGTCCTTGTAGTTCTGGGTCAGGAACTGCACCACAGCCACTGGTTCTCCCAGGTCAAACCTTCTGCTGAACGACTGTGGGTCCCAGTTACCTGAGTGAACACACACACACCTTTTGTTTTTGCAGACATTTTAAAAGCGAAATGTGCAAACGGAAAAAGGAAAATAACTGTAAACAAGGTGTTGTTGATTTCTTGTCGAAGCAGAACAATCCAGAAACCCGTATTCATGCGCTGTGTCTTACACACTGTCGGGAAAAAAAAACGCTTGTTTGTCGGAGAAAAAGTACAAACGGTCATTATAAATGGCCTGTGTATCAAGGACCGCATTTCTAATGACCATTTGGTCCATGTTGTGAGGACCAGGGGGGTCTTGTGGAGCGGCACGTGATGCATGGACGTGAGTCACAGGGAACAGCATTGCTGAAAATAAAACATGTTGCTGTAATGATGGAGGTGGGAACGCAAGGACGTATTGGCAAGAAGACATGATTCAATCGCCTGGGCTCGTTTTCTCTCTCCCTCTCTCTCTCTCTCTCTCTCCCCCTCTCTCTCACCCTCTATCTCTCTCTCCCTCTCTCCCTCTCTCTATCCCTACCCTTTTAAATAAACACCAGACGGCCGTCCGGCTGGTATGACAATATCACTTCATGGATTTGACGATCCCCCCTATTCCCCGCAGTAACTCTCCCGTTCCTGAACCCCCTACCGCACTCAACGCTCGTAAACACATGCGCATACACGCACGCACACACACACACACACGCACGCACACACACACACCACACATTCGCACACACAAAGAAAAAAACGAAACACATTAGCATTCCAAAACAAACCAAAAAGAGTACTAAGAATTTTGCCAAAATATTGTAAACTTTAGCAGATACTGATGAAATTGTGTGTCTGTATTGTTAGAGATTTATGTATGTGAGACTTCACAATGTCCTTTTGGAAAAGACAATACTTCACTATTAGTCGGGAGAAAAAAAGATTTTTTTCCTTTCTAAATAACTTGCAATTTGCTATCCTTCCACAGAATAAGTACATCAACAGCTGCTAGAGGACAGTGGAGGAAATTCATATTTTTGAAATGAGAGCCAGGAATTGAAAGTGTGCAGAGGGAGCAGCTTCGCGGTGAATGGATCCGGCCTGAGCGTGGCCGGAGAGAACCACTGTTCCTGTTGACCTTGTGCTGCAGCTGCATAGAAGGCCCACTCTGGGCCTGCATCCCACATCAGGAAGAGACCCCCTAACCCCGTAGCACTGAGGACACCTAGCCCCACGCAATAATTACCTGAGGGCTGAATCTTCCCATTTTTTATGTTATTTTGCCAGTGTATGTCCTATAAATCTGGAATAGATATTTCACCGTGTCCTAATGTTCTTTTTGTAGGAATCTCAAAATCATCACTGAGCGAACGGAAATCGGAAAGATGTGACCATGGCTGTGACACTATGGTCAGCCCGATCCCCTGTATAAACTATCCTGTGACTGACCCCCACAAGACTGCCAGCAGCACCTTCAGCCACCGAGCCAGTGGCGGTGCATTGGATTGCGGGGGTCATGCCAGGTTCTGAGCTCAGCTGGGGGAAGATGATGAATAGTAACTGGAAGATGAGCAGATGAGTGGCTGAATATTGTCGGGTCAAACTCTGTGAATGAGGGCAGCCTGGGGGAAAAAAAGATGTCCAATAATCAATTTTGGGGCAACAGTCTTAAATGGCCCGGCTTTATGATGGG
>OMKP01021990.1:0-10483 GCA_900302375.1 Bathygadus melanobranchus
GGGGTTGGGGCCAGAGAGCTTTAAGCTCGTGTCAACAAACTGGATGTGAAGACCAAAAAAAAATGTAGTCTTCGTCGTGCTTTATTTAGATTTTACAAATGTGTTTTGTTTTTTTTCTCCCTTTGTCCCCTCTATAAATATGCTTTGCCAATTACCGCCCCGGGTTGGGAGATAACATGCTATAAGCATACTCACTGCTTAGGGGCCCTGGATGTACAGCGGCCCCTGGAAGCATAGGGGGGCCCCGAAATTGTAGGGGCCCATGGTTAGAAAGCTAACCCAGGACATATAGAATGCTGTCCACATCACCAGGGATGAATACACTTCAGCAGAGCCTGAACATCCTTCCCCCTAAATTATAGCAAAAACAAACTTGAACCACGGCCGTCTTTAAGGCATTTGTACGTCATCTTAGACCCCATCCAAAGGGCACCCGCATTTTTATTTCTTTGTCACCGAGTGGCTGTAAATATCACCCTAATGGATCCTGGTTGTGTGTGTATTTAGAAAACAGCAGTTGTTTCCTCGCTTTTGTACCCCTTGCTTTTCATTTTTTGTTTTGATAATCATTTTTTTGTTTGGTTTTTTTAATTGTTTTTGTTTTATAGCATTTCTGTGCAGACTCAGTGAGGGAATACACACGCTAAAACTCATGTTGAAACTGTGTTCACTGATCTTGCTCTCTCACTTTCTCTCTCCCTCACTCTCTCTATGTCTCTCTCTCTCTCTCTCTCTCTCTCTTTCTCTGAACTGAAGGGAGATTCACAAAGACTGTATAATGCTCCAGCTCCACCTGTGCATCACGCGCAGGTGGAGCGTTGACCGAGAGACTTTCTCTCTCTAAACATGGCCTCAGGACGTGACTGATCTGTAGAGGTCAAAGGTTGAAACCTCTCCTTTAGCTCCGCCTCCTCTTGGTCTCAGTGACCACACCCACTTATAAATCCCTCCCCCCTCCCTCTTTCAGTCACCCTTATTCCAAACACCGCTTGTACAGGTGATTAAAAAAACACAAAAAAAAGTTGCTAAATGTGAAATATTACTAAAGAAAAAAAAGCATAACAGTGGGTTTTAAAAGTTTTTGACTAGTTTTATTAGGTGTTTTAGAATTGTGTTGAACTCATCTTTATCATTTTTTTTGTGAAGAGAAAAAAAGTAAGGCTTTTTATTATTTGGAGCTGTTTTGTTTTTCCACCTTAGCAGGTTTTCACTGAGCGGTCATGGGGGTAGATATTTTCATTTTGTGTATAAACCTGCCAAATGTACTTCTTTTTCTCTGTAAAGCCAGTAACGAGAGACCCCGTTGTTTTGTTGTAAAATATCATGTTTTACAATACGGACATTATATTTAATTTGGATATTTGGTTGCAGGTTTTACATCTATTTATAAGTGATATGAAGTAATGTTTTGGCTTATTCTTCATCAGGGTTCATTATTATGATTATTAATATTATTATGATTATTATGATTATTATCATGAATTAGATACGATAACATGGTTATTTGAATAATAAATATTTTTACATCACTTGTTGGTGCATCCCGGTGTGCCAGCAATAAGATCATTACCAGTCACAAACTTTTTTTTTTCAATTTTCTTTTGTCTGTAATAAAATGTTTTAAGTGGAGAAATGAAAACTTTTGCCTCTAGTTATTTAAGGGTTTTTCTGTTGCATTAAGCCATAAAACAATGCCCTCTATGTTGTTTAAGATATTATGAAAGGAGCACTACACTCACACAACTAATTAATATTATTTATGTATTTGTGCCTTTTTAAATTGCTAATGCAAGAGGTAGGGCCTAATCTCATGTGTGACGGTCAATATATTTGAACTAATAACAAAAAGAGATAGAGTGAACAGTGTCGTGTCATCGTACATAAGTGTTTAGAAAAATAAAAACAGAGCAAAGGATGGTTTAGGCCAGCATATGTGCATGCATTTAGGGTTCTGGCCTTTTATAGCACTTTGTCGGGAGCTTTGACTATGAAAATATGTAGGCTATCTCTGTCCATTGCCTTCAGGAAAAGGTACCATGATGAAGGACAGTCAATTCTGTAGATGTTAGACTAGCCAAGTCTGAATATGAAGGTTTTCAGTTATGAGAATTTCACAGCAGTATAAAGAGAATAGAAATGGAATTCATCACCCCACCTCTCACTCTCACTCTCTCTCCCTCCATCTCTGTCTCTCTCACTCTCTCCCTCCATCTCTCTGCCTCTCTCTCACTCTATCTCTTTCGCTCCCCTGTGACACAGTGCCCCCTGGGGGTGGTGATTTGATCAAAAAGATGAATAAAAAGAAAGATTAATATTTCACCTTACACCTTTCTTCTGAAACAGAAATGTAATTGGTAGACAGTTGAAGAAAAAAAAAACTTGTTCAAGGCTATGCATGTATGTGGAAAAATCTGGATTTTCCGCATACAATCACATGGATTCTGCATTCACCCGAACTGTTTAACACGAATGGGTTTGTGTACAAAATTAATTACATTTAATTTAATTTAATTTAATTCTAGACAACAATAACCGTCAGAGACAAATTAACTACCGTTTCATAAAAACGGGATCTCTACTACTACTCTAGCTCCATCTGTTGGTTCATATATTTAACTGCAACTGACAGGTAGAGAAACGCGTGTGATTCGAGTTGTTCGCTTGCTTACTTGTTTGTTTTCGGACTTCACTCTGCTTCGCATGAGTCTCGTAAGGTCGTAGGACTACGACGGACAACAATGTCCTGTTGACTGGAGCAATACGACTTGCTATGTTGGTGAAAATGGTTTAGAGTCGCGGTGAGAAGGCGTTGTTGAAAGAGGAAAAAACAATATCACAAAACAATCACAAAACACTAGCCTGTGTGCGTCAGGTAAAACAGTTTTTTCCCGCCAACTGGTCTAATCTCGCGTTACTAATAATATGTGACACCAGTGGCACCGCTGGTGTTTTTTATATCAGCTCCCATCATCTCTCATTTCCTCCCCAGGCGGATATGAACTACAATAGAAACATCAAACCCGTCCTTATTTAACGTCCACAACCAACAAAGCAGCCAAGGGCGTATCTTTGGTTTCAGCTTTGGAGGGGACGATGCGAAAACATTTTTTTGCAGGAATCTTAGTGCAAATACAGTTTTGGGGCAGGCTATAGAGAATGAGATGACCCTGAACACAATTATATACCAACCACCTTCATGCCAATATGCTACCTACTTTTACTTATGTATTGCTTTATAGGCATGTACAACAGTGCCTCTCATCCTTGGGATCGGGACCCCATGGGGGGTCGCCCGATGTGCAGATAGGGTTTGTGTCCAATAGGGACACGAATTTCAGATGAAGTTGTTGACAACACTGCACTTCATGTCGTCCAATATTCAAACACTTGAGGTCAAAGACGAGAATGTTTTATAATCGCATTTCAATAGCTGATATTGGAAAGAAATAATAATTCCATTTTAAATAATAAAGCATTGTTGTTCAGACGCCGATACAATATCATATTCAACATGTATGCTTTGATTGTTCTCTGTCTCTTGCAAGTCACTTTGTATAAAAGAGTCTGCTAAATGACTAAATACAAATGTAGACTTCATATCTTGGGACCACATTGATTCAAGCACATCTGCAAAATCTTTGAACAAAAATATTTTAATGGTATGGCCAGTGACATACAACCGTGCATCATTGTAAGAATAATAACATTTCAATTAGCAAGATATTACTGAGACAAGAATAAATTAATCCATTATACACAAGCACAATGTTGGTTGTAACATAATTGGCCCTTCTCATATTCCGGAATCTTCCTCTATCTCATCATCCTCGCCCAAGAACATTACAATACATTTAAACTCATCCCTTTATAAATGTGCTCTTATGTTTTGTGCTACAATTTGGATTGGCTCAGTCTATTCAATGACAATCTTGCTTTCATCTAAAATTAAAAAAAATTAAAAACACTTTTATGCCATCAACCGATACAAATATTTGGAATAGTTGACCCGTACCTCTGAAGGTTATTTAAAACCTTGTTCTACATTTTTAATTCTTCTCTGTGTATCGTTTATAGTGCAGGTTGCACTTCATACCATCCCTTGCACAGTTTGTACTGTGCAAGGGATGTGTTTGAATGATGGCGTAAGTGTTAAACCCTATTTCTGTGAAAATGTTTGTGAAATCAAATTTTTTTTTTTTAACATTCATACTTCGTAATTCATATTACAAGGAATAAAACAAGGCAGAATTGGCCAATGGGGCTTATAAATATTAAAAAAATAGATTGTAACAACAGCCTACGCTAAACATCACTTGTCAAATGGCATTTACACATATACAACGAGTCAAAGTGTTGACAGTTATGACATGAAAAAACAGCTGCTTCTGTCAATGTGAACATTTTCTAACCGTTTCTGCAAGTTACGAACCCAGTCAATGGTAAATGGTAGGACTGGTTTAGCAATTAAAAGTACAAATGTACAAATACAATCACCAGACTTTGCAGTCACAAGGCAACACATTAAAACAGAACGTAGGACACATTGAGGATGTGCTTTTAAATAGCGCTCCAGTTCCATGAGGACATCTCTTACCTCTTTTTATTTATTTATTTTTTGCTTTTTGTTTAAAGAGTACTACTAACCATGGTGAAACAGTTAGGAGGGTACATTTGAAAAGGTCAGAACAACAGGAGTGGCCGGTAATGGTCAATGTAAACTCTGGAACATCAAGACAACTGTGACACATAAAGGATATTAAAGGAATGAAAACACAGAAGCAGTCCTGAAGAATATCTCCTTCAGTCTGAAGTTGGCTTCTCCTCGGGAACCGACATGAAGATCTTCTGACAGAATGTGGTGAAGCGTTCTGAGAAACAAACACAAGAGGGACAACTCGTATCTTCACTTATTTTGATTCTTTTTTGTGTTTTTTGAGTCATATTCAACAAAGTCATTGACGATGATGCATCGCGTCTAGTGAGATAGAAATACAAACAAGATAAATGGGCGGCACTAGCTCAGGAGGTTGTCTGGCAACCGGAAGGTTGCTGGTTTGAGGCCGGCTCCGCCTAGCTAAGTGTCGAGGTGTCCCTGAGCAAGACACCCAACCCCAACTGCTCCTGACAAGCTGGTTGTTGCCTTGCATGGACACCACTGCCGGTGTATGAATGGGTGAATGTGAGGCAATGTAAAGCGCTTTGGATAAAAGCGCTATATAAATGATCCATTTACCATTTATAAATGCTGTTTTGTAAATGCAAATGGATTCTGAATTCCAGTAAGTGCAGCTCTCATATAAATCTCCCCCGGCCCCAGCCATGGCCCCAAAGAATAAACCCACAGAAACGTGGTAGGGAAGAGGATCGCTAATGCTCACCCAGCATCTTCTCGACCACATGTGGTTTCTTCCACTTGTAGCCCAGCAGGTAGGCGGGGATGCCCGTGAGAATGATGCTGCAGCCAATCAGACACTCTTTTGGGGCTGCCCAGAAGGACACAACGATCATGAAGACGCAGCTCAGAACAAACATGATGGGGATGATGAGGAACATCTGAGAAGGAGGGGGGTGGGAGAGAAAGGAGATTATTCATTCAGTTGTGTGAAGGTGATGGGGTGCTGCTGGTGCTGGAGGGGATGGTGGTTGGAGATGGTGGAGGTGGGAGGAGGTGGTGCGGAGTAGGTGGTGGTGGCTGGAGGTGGGAGGAGGTGATGGGGAGTAGGTAATGGAGGGTGGAGGTGATGGGTTGCTAAGGAGTAGGTGATGGTGGGTGGAGGTGATGGGGAGGAGGTGATGGTGGGTGGAGGTGATGGGGATTAGGTGACGGTGGGTGGAGGTGATGGGTTGCTAAGGAGTAGGTGATGGTGGGTGGAGGTGATGGGGAGGAGGTGATGGTGGGTGGAGGTGATGGGGTGGAGGTGATGGGGATTAGGTGACGGTGGGTGGAGGTGATGGGGTGGAGGTGAGGGAGGTGATGGGGAGTAGGTGGATGTGATGAGGAGTATGTGATGAGGGTGGAGGTGAGGGTGATTGTGGAGTGGGTGTGTTTATGGGCTGGTGGGGGTTGATGTATGCACATTTTGATTACAAAAATTGTGTCTAAATAGCAAACTAATTGCCTTAACACCAATACCACCAATGACCACAACTATATACATCTAGAGATATAAATACTTACGAAACTCATGAAATAAACCGATATAAGCAGATGAGATGAAGCCTGATTGTATTATATTATACTATTATTTATAATAAAGTTATGAAGCTACGCATTGTTTCATTCAACAGAGTGCTTTATATTTAGGAGCACTGATCAAACATGATCTGTGTTCTTGTGGATGAATGGACACTCTCATAGATAAACACTTGTGTGCTTTTATCTCTTATACTCTTGAGATGATGAGATTGCAACCATGGATACCCAAGAGAATAATAAAATGTTGTTATCCCTGAAAATATATCCTTGAACATGTTTGGACTTAGAATCAATAGAAACACAATGGTACAATGGAGCTTTTAAAATCAAGGACAAATAGATATGCAGAACATTGTATGTGTTGGTTTCTACATGTTTTAGCCCTAGGACATTGCTCAGTGCAAACATCCAAGGTCTGTCTCGATATCTAAAAAAGCAAAATCCCTACAACAATTTCAAGATAGAACTACTTCGGTTTGTATTATTATTGTGTTAACGGCCTTCCATCTTCCAAAAACTCTCTGGCTTTGAAGTGGGAGGGTAGGTGGGTAGGAAAGCGTACCTTGATGGGTCGTCTGAGGTTAGGCTTGGTTAACCTCAGCCAGATCATCCCGGCGATGGCCATTCCCACACATAGCCAGGTGAAGAAGCTGAAGAGGTTGATGACAGAGAAGACGTCCTGGGAGATGGCGTACATCATGGACAGCAGACACTGTGGAGGGAGGGAGGGACACGGGCGGACAAATGGCAGGGTCAGGGTCTCCTAACCAAAATGTTCTGGGTTCAAATCCCAACGTCACTAGTCTAACCCTAACCCTAACCTTTAGGCATCCTTGAGCAAGACTCCCAACATGCAGAAACATAAGTTCATGGATGCTGATCAAACATTATCTTAATAGCCACCATCTTTCTTATCTCTCATTTGATATTGTATGTTATGAATTCCTGATGTGTGTTTGTGTCATACTGCCTGCATACAGAGAAACTAAACAGAGCTTCTCTGTCTCAATAAAAGTTGATGAAGGATGGTCAATATTAATAATAATACGTGTTTCTTTCGGAGGATTCTTACTGAGAAGATGAGCGAAGGAACGGGCGTGAACTTGTCAGTGTGGACCAATCCCAGCACAGCGGGAAGCTGTCCCTCGCGAGCGCCGGCATAAAACAGCCTATGAGAGAAGAGGAAAAGAAAAAACAGCAACCAGGAAATGACCATCACGTATCTGATGACATTGTGCTGGGTGATGACGCAGTGGGCAGTGTTGTGTTGTTATTGTTGTGGTTGTTGATGCGTGTGTGTGTGTGTGTGTGTGTCTGTACCAACACACACCGTGCAGACGTGAACAAGGACCCGTTGACAGCGCCGAAGCAGGACAGGCCAACGAACACGGGGATAATCCAGGCCATCACACCCAGATGGTACTCCCCAAAACTCTGCCACAGACGATAATCACCAGATATACGTTACAAATACATGATACAAAAACACTAACACTACACAAACACTAAGGCACACACAAACACTAACACTACACAAACACTAAGGCACACACAAACACACATTAAGCTTATTAAGTGATCTGCGTATACATACGCTTATACAGTATGCTACCGTTGTAAATACCATCATTTATTTCACCAAATCATGTTTACTTTTTCTTTAAAAACGTACAATATTTTGTGTATCATGACACTTGTTTAATTAGAACTTTACATATATTTCAACAACCAAAGTATAGAAGTTATATTAAAGGGACACGCCAACATATGTGTACATTTGCATTTGCCTGTCTGATTTAGACGAGTTGTTTAATTCCAAATTCATCATTGTGCATCCAGAAGGGGAGTTAGGACTTGCATTTCCATTAGCTGCTCCCCTAGACTTGCAGAGTTACTTGTAGAACTCCTGTTCATGTGAGGGGAATACACATTTAATTACTTTCCAAAGTTTTCCAGTGTGTTCTGAATAGTCGCTTATTCAAAGCGAGTGCCATTTTCATGGCACAGTTATGCTATCAGGTGTTCTGTGCTGCTTCTGGCAGGGTAGTCTATGTCTAAAAGCTGAGTCCCCTTCTGGACGCACAATGACAAATTTTGAATTAAACAATTATGCTAAATCTGGGTAAGACAAAGCAAACGCACATTCACAGATATATTGATGTATCCCTTTAATATTAGCTATAGTAATAGCTAATAGCAATAGCAATAGCAATAGCTAATAGCAATAGTAATAGCCATTAGCTATAGTAATAGCTAATATAATAGCTAGTATTATAACTGTGAAGTTTAAAAGAACGTCACTGGTTGTGATGCGGTTCATTTCCCCGGCGAGAGTTAGGCTCACCACAGCCACTGCCTCCGTCTCCACCATGGCGGCGGGCGAGATGGTGGTAAAGTAGGCCATGTTGGTCAGCACATACACCACCGTCACAATGGGCATGGAGATGATGATGGACAGAGGCAGGTTCCTTAGTGGGGGGAACGCCAAAGGTCAAAGTTCATTTATTTTATTTTTATACAGATACGTGCGACAACATCCATTTTGGTTCATTTATTGGATGGTCATCGGATTTCATGCGATCCAATGGTTATGTGGTGATTTAGTGTTTAACATGTTGCATACTGCGCACGTTACTATGGGCATGCTTGGTGTTTGCAGTGATTGGGTGATTGAGATAAATGTAGGCTTTTCTATGTTCAAATAATTTCACGCTATAGCTTCCTCTTCATGTCAAATCTGACAAAAGAGGATGCGGCAGTGGGTGTGACATATCACAAAGAGCCACCTAACAAACTAGCCTTACAAATGTATTCACGTAAAAGGTTTGTCAAGGGTCCATGCTGATCGGTGGGTTACATCCTTGGTTGTCGGCTGAGAACAGCCAATTAGCCAATTGGTTGGAAGGTCCCAGATCTACTTCTTTATAAAAATAGATAAAGAATATTCTAGACCTCGAATGTTCTAGTACTAGACTTCAATAGTTCTACAGTTGTTACGCTAGAGTCCTGTTTATTCACGGTATATGCCTTGATGGAGCGCTGTGCTTTACTGAGCCTCATTTTCTAGTTATGCTTGTCATGCTTGGCAGTTGGAAGAATGCCATTAGCCCAGATTCATGAGATTACAAGCAAATATAGATAGAAAAATGTGAACAACGTCAACACAACCTTCAGCGCATATAAGTCACCTCTCTGGGTTGATCATCTCTTCCGTCACATAATTCAGGTAATTCCTATAGGAAAAACAAATTATTTTCTCATCATTAGACATTACATGTATTACGGTACGACATGTATTGGTATACGTCCAATTCAAACAAACAGACAGCAAAATAGAATACAAAACATACCAGCCTCCAAAAGCAAAGAGCCCACTGTAGAGCGCCAAGACGATGTTATCCACCCCCATTTTGCTGTCCTCGAAGGCCAACTCAGGGGTCAGGTAGGGTACGTCCTCTGGACAAGCAGACACATGAGACAAACTACCAGTCAAATATAATCACATTTTAAGGTACAAAATGGGTATTGTTTGGACTAAAAGTGTCACAAATGAGAATAGTTTCAATGCAATCAAGAAAACAAAAACATAACTAATACAAAAATACTCATTAAAAGCCATTTTATAAAAATTGTTTAAAGAGATTTAAAAGAGATCACTGAGGTTTTCTGATTCTCAATGGAAGTTTGTCCCACAGTTGTGGAGCCCTTACACTAAATGCCCTCCCACCCTATATCTCAAGCCTTGCTCTGTGTACTGAGAGCAGCAACCGATCTGCAGATCTGAGAGTATGAGCAGGGTTGTAAGGGGAGAGAGAAGGTTGACAATGCAAGATGGGGCAAGGCCGCTATACAATTTTAAAGTCAAATAAGAGTTCTCGGAAGTTCTCTTGTGTTTTTATTAGTTTATTCGTTTTTTAGTTTAAGAACGAAGGAGGAAAACCCCCGTTTTAAAAAACACCTGTGTACGTGTGGACAAGGCCTCAGAGAGGGCTAGCATGCTAGCATTGAACCACCTGCTCTGTCCACAACCATCTACAAACTCTGCTATAGACCGGTCTATCATCGTCCTGTGACCTTGTTTTGGAGGAGCCCAGGAAAAGCCTCCTGTAGTATTTATTATAAGAGTGTGAGTGTGTGTATGTATATATATATATACAGTATATGCAATGCGAAGTTGAATGCAGCATTGCCGTTCTATCTATCTATATATATATACGTATATATAGTTATAGTTATATATATTATATTTACACATATATATATATATATATATATAATATCTCAACA